>MCJB01049908.1:161529-174335 GCA_002018475.1 Nicotiana obtusifolia
ATGACATCGTCGTATACAGCCAGACATTGGGGGACCATCTGGAGCATTTGCGGAAAGTCTTATCTCGGTTGCGGGAGCATGAACTATATGTGAAGCTGTCCAAATGCTCCTTCGCTCAGAAACAGATAGATTTCCTTGGGCATGTCATTGAAGAAGGGCGAATCAAGATGGATCAACAAAAGATCCAAGCTATCACTGATTGGCCGCCACCTAAAGACATCCACGCCCTGAGGGCGTTCCTTGGCCTATGTAATTTCTATCGCCGTTTTGTGAAAAACTACTCCCTCATCGCTGTGCCCCTAACGGAACTCCTAAAGAAGACCACACCTTGGGATTGGGCACCCAAGCGGGCAGAAGCCTTTAGCGCCTTGAAAGCGGCTATGTCTAGTAGCCCCGTTTTGGCCCTTCCTGATCTAGCCAAACCATTTGAGGTACAGACAGATGCCTCTGACTATGCTCTTGGTGGAGTCTTGTTACAGGATGGGCATCCTGTAGCCTATGAAAGCCGGAAGCTAAAAGATGCGGAGCGGCGCTACGCAGCCCACGAAAAGGAGTTGTTGGCTGTGGTTCATTGCCTTCGCCTTTGGAGGCATTATCTGCTGGGAGCCCCATTCATAGTCAAGACAGATAACACAGCTGTTAACCATTTTCTTACACAGCCGAAGCTGAATGGTCGACAAGCTAGGTGGAAGGAGCTTCTGGCGGAATTCCACTTCAACTTGGAGTACCGCAGTGGCAAGACTAACCAAGTGGCTGATGCTCTCAGCCGGAGAGCAGACCTCGCATCCGTGTGCTTACTCGCCACCCTTAGGGGGAGCGAAGTAGCCACGAACATCAAGGACCAGATACTGGGTCTTCTCATCAAAGATCCTGCTGCCCAGTATTTGGTTACTCTCGTAGAACAGGGCAAGACACGCCAGTTCTATATAGAAGATGGTTTTCTGAAAGCGAAGGGAAACCGGCTTTATGTTCCCAAGGGTGGAGATCTGCGAAGGATCCTTCTGGCGGAATGTCATGACACTTTGTGGGCAGGTCATCCGGGTGAGGAACGCACCATGGCGTTACTCCGCCGTGCATATTATTGGCCTCAAATGGCTGATGACGTCGCCCAATACGTGAAGACTTGTCTAACATGTCAAAAAGACAAGTCGGATCGCCTGACACCGGCAGGACTTCTGGAACCACTAGCTATTCCAAAGCGGCCTTGGGAGAGCGTCTCTCTGGATTTCATCACCGGATTGCCCAAGGTTGGAGATCTTACAACTATTCTGGTTGTTGTGGATCGGTTTTCTAAATACGCTACCTTCATAGCTGCCCCACAATACATATCAGCAGAAGATACAGCTCAGCTGTTCTTCTCCCATGTCGTGAAATATTGGGGCCTTCCAAAAGAGATCGTTAGTGATCGCGACTCGCGCTTCACTAGCAATTTCTGGACGCAACTCTTCAAGTGCCTTGGGTCAAGGCTAAGTCACAGTTCCAGCTTCCATCCACAGTCTGATGGCCAAACTGAACGGTTTAACGGCATGTTGGAGGAATATCTCCGCCACTTCGTAACTGGCTCACAGAAAAATTGGGTGAAGCTTTTGGATGCTGCTCAGCTGTGCTTCAATTCCCAAAAGAGCTCTAGTACCAACAAGAGCGCTTTTGAAGTTGTTACCGGACAGCAACCGCTACTCCCACACACTGTGAATGCCCCGAACATGGAAAAATCTCCCCGAGCTGCTAGTTTCTCAAGGGAGTGGAAGCAAAACCTGGAGATAGTGCGGAGCTATCTAGTCAAAGCCCAAAACCGGATGAAGAGGCATGCGGATCAAAATCGTCGCTTTGTTGAATACCAAGTAGGAGACAAAGTGATGGTCAAAATCCCAAAGAGATACTTATTTGCGGGAGTCCATGACCCTCGCTTGCTGCAGAAATATATTGGACCCTTGTCCATCATCAAACGCATTGGGAAAGTGGCATACTGGGTGGATACCCCAGCTTGGTGGAAGATTCATCCTGTCTTCCATGTCAGTCTCCTAAAGCCCTTTCGGGAAGACACGGAGGATCCTGCACGGAGCCAACTCACAATCCCCAGCATTCGGGGTCCTAATTCAGCTGGAAAAAGGCGTGCCGAAGCTATCCTTGACGATAGAGTGATTCATGCCTCCAGAAAAGATCACCAAGAGTTCTTGGTGAAATGGCAGGGACGCGATGCAGAGGAAAATACTTGGGAGAGAGGGACAAACCTCAAAGCCTTCAAGAACCTAATTGAAGATTATCTTGCAAGTAAGGCGCCGAGGACGTCGCCAACTCAGGTGGGGGAGAATGTCATGGGCGGCTTTCCAGCCATGCCCCATGACCCCTTGGACGCGCCCCGTTACGCATCGGGAAAGTGGCATACCGGGTGGACGCGAGAGGACATGGATTTCTCAGAGTTATTAAATTTTCATCAATTCTTCCCCAAAATAAGAAATCTAAATTGGAAGTCTTCAACTTTAAAATCTCTAGTCTCAGCTCTATTTAAGATGATTAATATGCATAACAAATATGACAATACAATTAAAGCATGATGTAAATCTAAGACTATCCGGACATCTCATGAAATATAGCTACGCATGGACTCTCGTCACCGAGTGATGTAGATCCCCACACAAGTAACACACAACAAGATACATCTAAAAGGATGAATTCCCTCTTACAAGGTTAGACAATAGACTTACCTTGTTCTCAAGCTCACTTCCGGGCCATAAATACGCTCTAAGTCCTCAAATTGGTGATAAACAACCCGAAACTAACCAAATATTATATAAATAAATCTATATATACTCAAAAGTTCATAATTTAACTTTTGGAGTAATTACCCAACCCAATTTGGAAGATTCCTAAAATTCACCCCCGGGCCCATGTTATTCCGAAAATTTTCGAAGATAAATGTTACCCATAACCTCATGAACTCAAATATATGATTTTTACCCAATTCTATTATCATTTTCGTGGTTAAATCCTATTTTTACCAAAAGGTTTTCCTCAAAATCCTATTAATTTCACCATATTTCCATGTTAAATCTACCCATGATTTACGTATTTAGCTAAAGAATTGATAGGGATCACTTACCTCTTGATGTTGATGGAATCTCTCCATAAAATGCTCTCAAAATCACCTAAGACAAAGTGGGAAATGAGGGAAATAAAGCTAAGTCCCATAATAAAAAGCTCCTACACCAGTTGCAAATGTCGCATTTGCGATATCTTGTTCACAAATGCGACAAAACCATCGCAAATGCAAAGGTTGGCCTTCTTTGACAGGGTCGCAAATGCGACCAAGAAGTTCGCAAATGCGAAGGGGTGCTGATTGGAAAAGCGAAGGAGAAGCTCGTAAATGCGAAGTCTGCCTCGTCCAGGCTTCATTGTAATTGCGAAGAAACCTCGCAAATACGAATAAAACCTCGCATTTGCAATACCTGAGGCACCAGCAAAAAAAAACCCCAGAAAACTAAAGTCCTTCCATCACTCCGAACGCGTCCGAAACTCACTCGAGCCCTCAGGGCTCCACACCAAACATCCACACAAGTCTAAAAATATCATACGAACTCGCACGCGCGATCAAAACCCTCAATAACTCTAAAATCACGAATCAGATGCCAAAACGCGTGAATCAAATCATGAAACTCAAAAACTTCTAAAAACACTTCAGCGTGTCTGATTCCTACCAAATCAACTCGGAATGACTCTAAATTTTGCGTGCAAGTCTTAAATCACCATACGAAACTATTCTCAGGCTCTAAATCCCAAACATACCTTGATAACACCAAAAACCTATTTCAAACCCAATTTTAAAGAACTTTAAAACCTCCAGTGTGCCAACTTCTGATAATAAGCGCCAAAACGCTCCCGGATCATCCAAAATCCGATCCGAACATACGCCCAAGTCCAAAATCATCATACAAACTTATTGCCACCGTAAAATCCCGGTTCCGAAGTACTTTGCTAAAAATGTTGACCCAAGTCAAACCTATCCATTTTAAGCTAATATTAAGGAACTAAGTGTTCCGATTTCAACCCGAATCCTTCCAAACCCAAACTAACCATCCCCGTAAGTCATAAAATAGTAAAGGCACATACGGGGGGTCTTATTCAGGGGAATGGGGATCTAGAAAGCAAAACGTCCGGTCGAGTGGTTACACTAAGCATTGAGAATTGATTTGAGGTTAGGATAGAAATATACATAATCACCTTGCTTGGTTATTATACGGGAATTATTAAGCGTTTTTGTTAATCCTAATTCCATAGGAATATAGGCGTTAGGTTAGCTTTAATAGGCGAGTAGAACTTCGGGAGAAAGGCTACGAGTAATATTAACCCTGTCAATCAATAACTAGATAAATTAATTAGACAATTTAGGTAGAAAACTCAATGGGATTGTTAGCTAACGCATAGCTCTAGAATATTGTCTCTCATTGAAGTCGTCTCTAATATTCACCAACTTGTTTCCTTTAATCTCTTAGTTTGCTGCTTTAGATTAGTTGTAGTTAATAATTTTTAGAAAATCGCTTGAATAGATTAATTGTCTTAGTTTAATTTAGTTGATAGTTAATCACAAGTCCTTGTGGGTACGATATCTAGACTTACAATCCTACATTACTTGTCAACCACGTATATTTGCGTGTTCATTTGGGAGCAATAAGTTTTTGGCAACATTTCCAGGGACTTAGAAATTAACTATTTTACTAGATTAGATTTTTACTTTTTGTCTATTCAAGTTTTATTTATTTATTTTATCTTAGTTTAATATTTTATTATCTTTGTTGACATAGCATCTTGGAATGAGAATTGGTCGAATATTGGTTATTCTTATTATGGTGATCCTTGTACATATTGTGGAGGACCACACTTGTGGCAAAATTGTGAATCTCAATCTTATGAGTGGAATATTTGTAATGGGTGTGGTGGTCAAGGTGGCCATTGGAATGGCTATCCTAATTCTTATTATCCTTCTCAGAGCTCTTATTATGATGTTTCTAATAATGTTTATGAGTTTGATAGGAGCAATGAAGTGGAGGATATGGAACGCATTACCCGTATTATGGACATGATGAGGCAAGTAGCCGAGCAACAAGATGAAATTCACAAAAAGACTGCCTTAGCGATCAAAGGGCTGCAGGCTAGAATGGACGAATTAATGGCTAATTTTTAAGAAGAACCTCAACTCGACGAAGAGAGCGAGTTCCCACAAGAAGAAAGCTTTGAAGAAGCTGATATCGTGAGGCAATCTTGGCTAGAGGAACAAGCTCAACTGGTAAATTTCATGGGTTTCTATGTAATGGTCTTTCAAATATAACAGAACAACTGATAAATGAATGAACTGAGCTCAGGCAAGAGATAAATCAATTTGGCTCAGATATCCATGACCTGCAAGCTCAATTGAATAAAAAGGTTCAGGCGTCTAATGCCCCACAACCAATTTTTTGTGGATACTGGCCAGCTTGTGGAGCAGAAAGAGGAATTCTAATTATTCGACCACAATATTATTACTGAGTCTCTTGCTCTGTTCTTATACTGTGGTATCAGAGCCAGCCCATCCTTTCGGAGGGAGGAACATTTTACTAAATTTGTCTGAGTCATTTCCATCATCATCTTCCCTTGCAAAGATGAATATGTCCCCTACTCTATATAAAACCTTGTCCAAAAGATATAATTACCTCTATGAAGTAGATATCCTACCCCACGAATAGAAAGTAACCTCTATTGAACTACCCCTTATAAACTCTTGCTCAGCCTTTGCCAAAAATACATTTGCACCATGGTCCTAAATTCACTCCTTAGTTCAACACAGACCAAAAGGAGTCAAAGAATATATTGCTGCCTCAAAACTTGACTAGCATCCTATTCTTGCCACTCGAGAGAAACAATTTATCACCCTTCAAATCCCAGATGATTTTCCCAGACAATGGAGAGATCATGATTTTACCCATATCCATTTTGGTGTTATCCGAATCGCTTTAACATATCATGGAAGAAAAGGTCAACCTGTTGTTGCTCGACTTTCTCTTCTAGATACAAGATACTATGAATACCAACATGCCAATTTGGGTACTGCAGAAGTTACCTTGAATGCTGGGACTGTCTTCATAACTCTTTCCAAATTTCAACATGTCCCTTCATGACCCATACCTAACTGAAGCATTAAAAATCCAAGTTCAAATTCAGGATGCCCTACAAATCAAAGATGCTTCCAAGCCACTCTTCACCACCAAATGGCGTGGCGGTCCAAAATCATGCCATGGATCTCTACCTTCCAAGAGGAGAAAATGCTTTACTCTTGAATATTGATGCTACTAAAGGAAACACCATGTGCACCCAAATACCCAGACAAATTTCCAAAGACGAGCTCGTCAAAATTCTTCCTGATTCCTGGATCACAAATTATGAAAAGTTAAGGGAACCAGAGGAATCTCTGCAATCTGAAGAGCCAACTTTTACCAAAAGAAATGACAAAACAGTTTCCATAAGCTTTGACCATTCCCATCTCAAAAAATCCAATAAAACCATCTTTTTTTGCCAAATGATCCAACCTAAAGACACAGATCCTGACCCTGAAAGTGAATCCTTCTGGAATATACAAGCTATCAAAGAAGAACATGACTGGTGTAAACATTTCGACAAAGAGGGCAGAAGAGTTTGGTGGTTCAAATGCCCCTTTACGGAACATTGCCCTTGGGATCTTGGTTGCAACTGCCAAGACTATTTGGAAGATCCAATCAGAGAATATGATGAACACCACCTGCATCATTGGGAAAGATTTGGCCTCAACAAGACCAAATCAAATCCAAGGAAAAGGGAAAAACCACTGAAAAATAATTTCGAGCCAAATATGAAAATAAAGATCCTTCAATTGGCTCATTAAGTCATCCATGTAAGTATGAATTTCTTGTCAGTTACAAACCCCAGGAATGGCCAAAATTACTAGAAAAATTCACTCCAAGTTGGAAGATGGTGAAACCACACCCAAACCCAAACCACGCTCAGCTCATACCCCAGAATCCAAAAAGCCACCTGAACCTAAGACCTCACCAACTCAAAAAACCCCCAAAACCCACACATCCACAGATATTCATGCTGAGTCCTTCAAGTTCCATTCATCCCAAGATTTTCCTTCACTTCAACCTTTTGAAAAAGAGGGTATAATCCATGCTCCAAAAATCCCCAAGAAAAATATAGTGCTACCTACTGGAGAAAAACCCCCAATGAGTGATATCGAAGCAACGATGAACTAGCAATCAGAAAATTCCATCTGCCAAAATAAAGTACTGAACAACATTGGCAACACCATAAGGAGCGTGGCCCATACACAAAACAAAATGATGAGCAAGGTAGAAACAATTGAGAAAAAGGTGGAGCAGACATCGTCTCACCATGCAGGACTAATCAAAGCCCTGGAACTAAGGTTGGCAAATCTATAATATGAGATTTGTCCGCCTGGAACTTCACTTTTCCAGTTCTTCCAACAACAACAAAAGGAGACAATTTCCATTAGGGAACAAATTTAACTTTTGAGAAATGACCACTTTGAGTCACAAAAGACCTCAATTTTTCCTTCAAAACCTACTTTCTTCCCTATGTCGCCACAAGCATATTCTCCACCTAAATTGGACTACACCTTTTCTACTTTTCCTACTACCTCACAAAATCTTATTTCTTTCACCCAACCCATAAAATAAGAACATGATTTTGATATTGCAAAAATGGTTTGGAAAAGGAAAGATGCTCTTGCAGCCCAGAAACAAACCAAGAAAAGGTGAGATCAGGGAGAAAGTTCAAAAGGGTCCGTTCCCGAAAATCTGATGATTTCTTATCAGAAGGCTCCAGACCTATATGTCTCCTAACCAAGAAACTTGTCAAAAGAAGATACCACATGGTCGGAATCTCTTAATTCATCAGACGATGATCCCCTAATATTTGTAAACCAGCCAAGAGACCCAGAAATATCTGAAATAGATGAGGATCAAGAAGGCATGACAGATGAACAAATCCCAGAAAGAAGATATGAGCCCATGGCGTCAAAACCAGTTGGGACTGGCTTCTACACTTTCACCTTAGATGATGTCAAGGTTTCAAAATGGCCTCAAAAGATCCAAGACTTCTATACTTGGATGGTGACCAAAAATTTGGTGGAACGAGAAAAGTATATCATCCTGTTAGAACTCATTTCACGGTTCTCAGGAATCCTCATAGATTGGTGGAACTCACTTGAGATTCAAGACAAAAATACTTTTCTTACTTCTCAGGACTTTGCCTTCAATATCAGAATCCTACATGAATTCATCTGTGGAGATACTGGCCAAAGACAAGAAAAGATACGAAGACCACTCTTCGAGATGAAGTGCATGTCACTTGACAGAAATGACATTGACAAGCATTTTCGAAAAATGACAAAGATTTATTTCGAGATGGGTGGAGACATTAACCTAAAGCAAGCCTTTGTCTCATCCTTTCCAAAGTTGTTAGCAAGCCAAACCATGACCATCATTGAAGAAAAGTTTCAATTCATAACAATCCCACAAGTCGGCTACATCAGGCAAGCTATTTTCGTCGCATTGGATGACATTTGTATGAAGTGCTCTGCCCTAAAACAAATTATCCAACATAATCTAGCGCTTGACAAAGCATGCTGCAAATCTGATCTGATCACCGGATCAGGATGTTCCTGCCACACGTCCAGGCGACGTGGAGGATTCAGGAGGTTCAGATTGCCAAGAATTCCAGATGGGAAATCAAGGTCCAGGAGGCGCACAAATATTTCAGGCAAAGGAGTCCAGGGAATTTTCATAAAAAAAACAGATGCTTTATTTGCCACAAGATCGGACATTTTGCAAGAAATTGTCCACAATCGAGGAAATCAGTCAAACTCCTTGATGAGATTGAAGATTACATTGGCATCCATCTTGGAAAGGAATAGGACCTCGAGTCCATATTCTCTATGGACGATGAACCCACTGAAGAAACCTTATTCTCTCTTGATATATACGAAGATCATGAGGATGACCACTACCAAATTTCATAACCGGTGGCCAGAGCCCTAGAGGAGATCAACGCTCTTGTAGTCATCCCTCAAGTGGAACTCAAGGTTTATTCATCCAAATGGGATAAACCAATTCGAGTCATTGCTTTCATTGACACTGGAGCTGCTTGTTAACTCATGAACCCTGTTGTTCTCCCTGAAGATCAATGGGTGCCTCACTTTAAGGATTTCAACACTGCATCAAATGGAATCCTGACTACCACCGTTATCGCCAAACACCCGGTCACAATTGAGTTCTTTCTAAGATTGAAGTACAGAACCAAGCTGATCAGCTCTGATGTACCAGGAAAAAATCTTATTGTTGGATTCAACATTTTCAGACAACTAAAAGATCAACTCCAGATCAGGGCTAACGATATAACCTTTAAGAAGCAGTTCAAACCTTATTATGAAATTCCAAGGCTATTCCAAATCACTTGTAACGAGCAATTCAAGGAGATTGAACAAAATCTCATTGAGCATTCATGTGCCGAATCTCACAAGGATTTTATGAAGAAAGGGAAAAGCTCGTTATGGAAGAATGAAGAGTTTCTTGTCAAGCTCCCTTTAAAGAAGAATAAAAACATTAATCCAACAAAAGCTAGTCATTTAGGCATGAATTCAGATCATCTTCAGCTTACAAAGAAAGAATGCAAAGAACTCTTGGAATTTGATCTAATAGAGCCATCAGATTCACAATGGGCATGCGAAGCATTTTATGTCAACAAAAAGGCTGAGCAAACAAGAAGAAAAGGTTAGTTATTAACTACCAGCCACTTAACCACTTCCTCCAAGATGATAAATTCCCTATCCCAAATAAACTCACTCTTTTCTCTTACTTAGCCAAGGCCAAATATTTTTTCAAGTTTGATCTTACATCTGAATTTTGGCAATTGGGAATCCAACTCGAAGAAAGAGCCAAAACAGGATTTTGCATCCCCGATCATGACTTCCAATGGAAAGTTATGCCCTTCAGATTAAAAACTGCACCCTCCTTATTCCAAAAAACCATGATAAAAATATTCCAGCCCATCCTCTATACCTCTTTAGTTTACATTGATGACATCCTATTATTTAGTGATACATTAGAGGAACATGTCGACTTGCTTCATCAATTTAAGGCATTGGTAACACAGTACGAGATCATGCTTTCAGCAAAAAAGATGGTTCTTGCTCAAAAAGAGATTGATTTTCTTGGAATGCATTTTGTCCAAGGTGCATACAGTCCAGGACCACATATATGTCAGGAACTACTCAAATTTCCTGATACCGAACTCACAACAAAGCATATCCAGCAGTTCTTGGGTGTAGTAAATTATGTAAGAGATTTCATCCTAAATATATCTACATCCATTTCTCCGCACGAAGATGCTCCAGAAAAAGGCTCTGTCATGGGGAAAGGAACAAGATGAAGAAGTAAGGGAAATAAAGGAGATATCTAAAGATGTCAAGTCTCTCTACATCCCTTCAGACGGTAAGAAGATACTGCAAGCTGATGCCAGCAATGAATACTGAAGTGCTGTTCTATTTGAAGAAAAAGATGGACAGAGGAAGATATGTGGATATGCTAGCGGAAAGTTCAAAGATGTCGAGCAACATTATCACTCCACTTTCAAGGAAATTCTTGCAGTAAAGAACAGAATCAAGAAGTTCAATTTTTTCCTGATTCATATAGAATTTCTGATAGAAATGGATATGAAGGCCTTCCCAAAGATGATCCAGATAAATGCGAAATTATTCCCAATCCTCAGATTCTCAGATAGGCCCAATGGTTCTCTCCATACAAGTTTCAAGTCAAGCACCTGAAAGGAAAGGATAATATTCTCGTAGATTTTCTGTCTCGACTGGAAGAATTCTCAAAGAGATTTTTCCCAGCAAAGATGAAGTCAAAAGAAAAGCTCATCAGCCACATCTTCATGTTTTCAAATGTACCAGGAACGAGTTCATTAAAGCCAACGGATCATCCACCAGAGTTGTTTAATCTCTTGGATCCTTTTGATCCATCAATTATAAGGGAAAGAAAAACTTATTATGAGCTCCAGGTTTTCCGGCAACATGGAGGATCCATTCTCAAGCCTTATGGGATCAATCTAGAATATCCATTTTGCCACATATTCATAGCACAAGCCAAGGATTTTTCACAAGAACTATTATGATTGGTACCTATGCCATCAGTATTATATTTTCATGGAATTCAAGTGCAACGTCTTGAAGGATTTTGACAACATTGAACATGCTCTTAAAATATTTCTATTATGGTTCAAGCCTCGAAGATATTGGATAAAATGCTTCAATGATTCCTACAAAGAAAAGGTATTCATGTTCCATAGGCCAGTGAAGATTATTAATGAAAAAGTCCAGGCACAAGCAGAAGTATCATTCTGGTGGAAATTTTTTGTGTCCATTTATCCATGGAAGAAGAATATAGTGAAGCACAAAGAATTATCTTCCAGCAAAATAGGTGTATCCCGAGAGTATATGGCCAAAAGATTGGGCAAGCTGGAATTATACCGATACTCATCCTCACTGGGAGAGAGTCCGAGAAGCAGCAAAGGAATATCAAACCCCGTACGAAGTTATCCAAGAAAATATCACTCAAGACATCTCCAGATTAAGGTTGCAGACTACATCTCTGGCTTGTGAGGGGAAGGAACACAGCGAAGAAAGACCGTCAAGTTCCAGGTGTTACTACACAAGATCTTTGAAAAGATGTCTAGAAGACAAACTCAGAGAACCGATGGAAGATAATTATCTAAATCCCTGCTAATCCTACCATAATCCCACATCACCTACCAAAAAACCCTAAAAAATCATCTACCCATGCCAAGATATATTTTCACATCTTTCCAAACTATCTGGGTCCCACTTTCACATGCCTCCACATGCTTCGTCACATGCAACATCCTACTTTCACATGATTCCACATGCTCCCACATAGTTTCACATGTTTTCAGTAGCTTTTTTAGTTGCTTTGCATAAGGTCCTCCACATGTAACAAGGGACCCACTTGTAGATAGGTTTTCCATGTAAGATAGGTTTATTTTGTAATATAAGTTTGTCTTGTAATAACCTCCTAGCCCTGTATAAAGGAGGCCATGTAGTAGTTGTAAGGACATCTTGTAACCTTTGTAAACCTTTGTGATATATTACATATGAGTTCTTTCTAAATTTCCTCTTGTTCTTTCTTTCGAATGGATGGAAAGACCGGTCCATGTATGAAAATAGAGTAAGAATACACTAAGAAAGTTAGTTTATTATAGTACGAAAGTTTTCCGAGTTATAACAGCTAAAGTTGGTTATAGTACAAAAGTTTCCTGAGTTGTGTAGCTTGGCAAGTCGTCCCTTATGGGTTGTTGAAGCCAGCCCCTTTGTAGGAAAACTTTTGCACTATAAGCAAATTAACTGTTAGTGTAGCTTGGTAAGCCGTCCCTTATGGGTTGTTGAAGCCAGCCCTTTTGTAGGGAAGCTTTCGTATCTATGATTTAGTTTGCTTTCTTGGAGTCTCTTGCTCTGTTCTTATACTGTGGGTTAGAGCGCATTGGACCTCATTCTAAACACTTTTCAACATTGTGCTTGGTTGCAGACACGAGAATTGATCCATTCGAGTCTATGGAGGAGTTAATGAATGAGGCACAAAGTACATATATTCTGAAATTTATGATGCTAAGGAGACAAAATGACATCCCTCACTTAAGGGCCAAGAAGTGCAAGATGCAATATATATTGCTTGGTTCCTTTATTTTCACACCCCCCCCCCCCCCCC
>MCJB01049908.1:174369-205669 GCA_002018475.1 Nicotiana obtusifolia
CCCAGGAACGTGACAGAAAAATTGATGTAAAATTGGGGGCGCAATTTATATCCTCAAAGTGGAGAAAAAAGTGGTGAAAGTGATAGCGTCGTGCCAGACTATAAATAAGGCGCTTGTTGGAAGGCAACCCAATTCTGCTGTTTCTTTTTATTCTGTTTAATTTTCTTTTCTGTGTTCCTTTTTTAGTGTTATTTTTGTGTTTTGTAGGAGTAGGAGCACGAAGTCAAAGCCAATAGGCGTGTGCAAAAGCGAGTAGGCGGTTGAAACTAAGTGTGAGAAGGATCATACCTAGGAAAAGTCTGAGTATCCAGTGAACTGCTAATACTGTGGCCTTTGGCCTACCAAAGAGTTTATTTTACCTACTTGTTATTTATAGTGTGCATTAAGGACACTGCACAATTTTAAGTATGGGATGAGGAGATTGCCTAGGTATGCTACCCTAGATTAGTTGTAATATTCTTTCTTAGTGTAGTGACTTTTGTTAAATAAATAAAAAAGTTGAAAAAAAACAAAAATGGAAAGAAAAAAAAGCAAAAAATATGGACTTTTCCCGACGATGAATTTTGTGAAAAAGTTTTTGAGGGATTAAGGTCCAATGAGAAAAATTACATTAAAAAAATTGAAAAAAAAATTCAAAAATATGTCTTATTTTCCTTTAGGTAGCAATAATCCCCCGTGATTTTTCTTTATGCCTCGATTCTTTTTCATGGGATGTAGTTTGAATCGGGTAGTAGTTTTTTTTAGAGTAGATTAGGGTTTAGGAAATAAAAGGAGGAAGATTGATGAACCTAGGCGCCATTCACTTGTTTGATAGTAGCATATTAAAGCTTTGGCATGTGGAGTATCTTTCCTATGTTTTGAAATTGTTCATGATGCCTTGATGAAATTGGGTAGCATGTCTTGTGATGCCTATGTCTCTTTTTCTTGATTTATATTCACTTTGTGTTTAATGCTTAATATCTTGTGGCTCTGTGAATACTTGCATTGTTTGAGAGTCAGAATGAGACCGTCCTTAATGAGTCATGCGCCATGTGTGAAGTGAGGTTTTGTGTAGTCTATGTTATTGTGATTGAGTCTAGAACTTGTCCCGTATGTGAATCGAAGTGAAATTTTAGGCGATGCTCGGTTTGAAAAATGATTTTAGACTTTTTTTGATCTTTTTGAGCTTAATTCTTATCACAAAATAAAAAATATCCCTAATTAACCTTTTTGAGTCTATAGACTTTTATTGTTACCTACATTACGAGCCGATACCCTTTTGTTCTTAATTGACATTATTTTAATTTTGTTACCTCTGAAAGCACTTTAATTATGAAATGAGCGCCAGAAGAAGTAAGGGCTAAGTGTGGGGTGGCTTTTGAGTGGAACCAATGGAAGAATGAAGGTGCACTTATTTTGTAAAATAATACACCACTAGGTGAAAATTGAAAAAGGAAAAAGAATAGTTGAAAGAAAAAGAAAGAAAAATTCGAAAAAAGAGAAGGAAAAATTGAGATGAATAAATTGTTATCTTGTTCTTGCTAGTGGGGTATAAATTAAAGTAGTGCTTAAAGAAAGAGGAAATAATTTTGGGGAGTGATCTTCTTTGTGAATTGAAGTGGATTGAAGAATTTGTGCTTAAAGTTCATTATGTGATGTGTTAAAGTGCTTAGGAGGGTGAATCACTAATCCTAACTATATCCTACCCGTCCCTTGGCCTACATTACAACTATATAACGTCCTAATTGATTTTGAAACCGAGTGAGCCTACATTAGTGGAGATTTACATTATGGGAAAGTCTATAGTACCTTTTGCATGCATGTGACTTCTTTGTGAGAGTGAGAGATTTTCTTTGTTATATGTGAGTCTTTATACTAATCGATCATGAGATTCGAATGTTTAGATTCAACTTACTCTCTTGTTCTTGTTTTGAGGGCACATGGTTTCACGAGGGATATATAATGTTATTAGACTTCACTGTGATGTTGAGTGTTCAAGCCATGAGTGCATTGTGATATTGAGTCAGCTTTTGAGGCTAGGATTGTTGTGAATACGTGAAGAATGGCATAAGTAAAGGGAAGTGTAAGTGATTGCGTTTACTATATTTTAATTGTTGCTATCAACCATGTCAAGGGTAAGAGTGCAAGGTTAAAAAAGTTGAAGTGCTCCTCTCTAGTTGAGATGTGTACGTTGTTGGGGTGTGGTTGATAGTCCCATTGCTCGAGGGCGAGCAATAGTTTAAGTGTGGGGTATTGATATTTGGCTTAAAGTATATATATTTATATGTACATCACCTCATATTTTACTCGTGTTTTACGAATTTTGGATGTAAAATACATTGATTTATGCTCATTCGTGGTATTTTTATATATAGGAATCATCCGGAGGCAATAGGGAGCGAAATATGCGAGATTAGAACAAAAAAAAAAAAAAGAAGCAAAAGGGTGAAAACTGGCCATTGTAGTGCCATAGGCCGTGTGGGTGCTACCTGTGGCGCAATTTCTGGAATGTTTATTTTCCCAACGCCGAGTCTAGCGCCCCATGCTACCCTGGGCACTGGTGATGGGAAACATCTCCAACTTTGTCCGGGACAAGTTGTTTCGGCCCAAGACCTACCCAACGCGTATAAAAGCAAGACTAAGCCTATTTTGAGAGGGGAGACGTCACTTTTGAGAGAAAAACACAAGCACGGAACATTCGGGAGCAAGGATTCTCAGTTTTTCTTCTCTTCTTTTCCTTTAACTTTATAGTTTATTAATTCTAGAATTTTGAGTGCTACATGAACATTGTAGGATGAAGCTTGAATTTTTCTTATTATTTTATCATATTAATTTATTTATTCGATCTTATATGCTGTAAACAAAAAAAGACAGCGCTCGATAACCTAAACCTCTATCCTAAGAGATAATTCCTAGCATAACAGAAATGACATGAACAAGACAAGGGACCTTGCAAGATAAGACAAAAATATGAGGTTTACATTATCAATCACCTCACACCCATCTTTTTCTTTTACTTATCTGGTTTTAATATTTAGTTACTCGCTTAAATACTTACGTGAAAGTATTTAGCTAAAATACTCCATAGTTATCACAAGAAAAAGAGTGTATAAGCGGGGGACACGAACAGTGAGATATAAAAATTGTTAAATTATGTGATTATTTCGTCTTAAAAATTTTACGTTATTAAGTATTATACATTTTTAATATATATTTAACATGTTACGTTCCTTCACGTGGTGACTTGAACTTTTTATAGATCATTATATTAATTCTTTTTGGAAATTAGTGAAAGTGAGACTTGAACAAAAACATTTTTGATATTTTGAATTAAGTAATTATTACTGTCATTAGAAAAGATAGAACAACGACTACTATTACTATTACTCTCACTGCTATTACAAAACGTGTCATTGACTATACACAATCTCAAAACCATGTTGCATTAAGTTCACTTTAAACAAATATTATACAAAATAAAAAGTACATATTTGAAATTCATCATACTAGTTTATATTGGCATATAAATTTTGTGAATACCATGAGAACTTAGAACGAATGATTAGTTTTAAAATGTATTGCAAATTTACTGTAACTATTTTTTAATCTTAAAAAAACTGTTTTTTAGATCTTTATATAACGCGGATAATGTGAGGAAGCTCACGTAACGAATGTTCAATTTAATTTATATTACTTCATACTTCACTTTATGTGTTAACATTACATTTGCTATTTTGTCTGTCCCAAAAAATATGGCAGTTTTTAAATTTTAAAATAATTTAACTTAAATTTTTTATTTTACCTAATAATAAGCTTTTTAGACCATAAATATATAAAAATTTATTTTTTCTTAAATTTCATGTCTATTTAAATTTTGCGACAATGTGAAACAAGGGGAGTAGTATTAAGCTATTTGTAGCAAAGGGACCAACTAAAGTTGTATTTCCCATACCATTTAGTCACAAAGTAATATTTTCTCTGTTTCAAATTAGATGGGTTATCTTTTTTACTAATTTATTTCAAAATAAATGTCACATATTTGAATTTGGAAATAATTTAATTTTAAATTTTTTATTTTACTCGTTTTACCCTTAATCAGAAGTTTTTATAACCATAGAAATATTATGGTCCCACAAAATTTTTATCTTTTAAACTTTTAAGACCACAAATTTCAAATTTTTTTTTTTTTAATTTCGTGCCGAGTCAAATTACCTCATTTAAATTGATATTGAAACGGAAGGAGTAGTATTAAATACACGAATCCCCATACATCCTACTCTCAAATTCTCTCTCTTATCCCAAAAAACATACTGAGATAGCTACAGAAGTTACTCCACAGTCCACACCTCTTCTTTTTGTCTCTTTTGTTTTCTGTTATATATAGAGGCTTGAGAGACATAAGTTAATTTGGCTTTTCCTCTCCTTTTGCAGTTCATATTAACCCTTCTGTTCTTGAAATTCTTAGCATCAAACTTGTCTTAACCAGCCTATACAAAATTTTTCCTTAACCAGCCTATAGATTTGAGTTTTAATTAAGCTATACATACATACATACATACATATATATATATATATATATACACACACTGTTTGCTAGCTGCGTTGTGACTTGTGAGAAGTGCAGTTGTACATGGATATGATCCTTCTAGTGCACAACATCTACACCAGGTAAAGATTATTAGTGAGAGATATGTGAGTATAAGCAATGATGGTTTTTTTTGGCAATTATTCTTGTGGGATATTCTATTCATTGCTTTTGCCTTCCTGTATTTGTGTTTTTTTTTTCGCTCTCTAAAATGATTTTTCATGTTATGATATTTTTATGAATTGTAATTATCTTTTAAATGACTTCAAGTGTAAACAAAATTTACACGGTTGAGAAATTTAAAATATATTTGCAATTGTAGGTGAGTCAAGGCTGTTAAACTCTATTGGACAGATAATCTTCATTTTTTTTTTCTTATTTGTTCTTGAGGCTTCTAAGTTATTTGGCTTTCATGAAACCACTCCTTTCTCACAATGGGTGGTGAACCATTTCTTTTTTATTCACTTGATTTCATGTTCATTTGTTTAGCATTTGAAATCTCATTTTCTTTGTACTTAGGTGAGTTTGGTGTTAGCTTAATCAATTTAATCATTGAGTAAACCATCGAATCAAAAAGTTAAAAGGAGGTACAACGAAATAACTTTTTATATGAGTTGAGCTTAAAGAAAGAATTGAATATTTATATTGCTGATCCCAACTTAATTTGCTTGGGATTGAGGTGTAGTTGTTATTGTTATCGTCATCAATGTCTCTCGGCCTTTTTCTTTCCGCTAACATGTTTTCCATGGCCTTTGTTTATATCAATTTTTAAATTCGACGTTAATTTGTTTTGTACAGGACATGTCTTCCCAAACACTAGAAAGCATGTTTGCATGCACAAAACCACAGCAAGAAAAGAAACCAAAGCCTGCAGATGAAATACAAAAATGTCCGAGATGTGACTCTGCCAACACCAAATTTTGCTATTACAACAACTATAGTCTCACACAGCCTAGATACTTTTGCAAATCATGCAAAAGGTACTGGACAAAAGGAGGTACATTAAGAAATGTTCCTGTTGGAGGAGGCTGTAGAAAGAACAAAAAATCATCATCATCAAAGAGAAGTCAAGATCAATCTTTTACCTCTACTCCTAATCAAATATCATCTCTCACACAATTGTCTTATGGCTCCAAAATCAAGAAAGTGGACTACTAGGACTTGATAACCATGATATCTCAATGATGTATTATGAGTTGCAGAGAATAATCCGAACTGAGGCAATTTTTTCAGATACGTTGCATCTTGCAAATTCTGAGAATTGTGTTAGTTGTGATGTTCTGAAAAACCATGGCATGTGCACCTCTTCTGCAGAAGTTGTTTCTGCTGGATTTCTTGATGCACTTAGGGGTGGATTTCTTGAAACCCCAAGTGGCTTTTACCATGACTTGTACTATGGAAGTGGTAATAATAGGAACATGGGACATGTAGAAAATGGTGATATGGGGGTGAATTCAAGTGAAGAAATGGTTACACATTTTGATCCAGAAATGAGAAATGGTGCCATAACACCTAATGCAGTGACATTAGTGAAAGAAGAGAAGGTGAGAGTAGAACTTTGTGGGGATTTCCTTGGCAAATTAATGGAGATGGAAATACGAGGGATTTTGAGTCAATAAGCAAGCAAAATTGGAATGGTTTTGGAGTTCCTTCTCGGCGTGGACTTCTCAATAGCCCTCTCATGTAGCCAGTCTTTCAAGAAAGATTCTAAGAATTTCTTTTTTGTTAGAACAAATTTGAAGATCAATTTAATGGTCTATTGTGTAAAGGAGATTTGATTCATCTGAATCATCTCTTTTTTGTCTGTGGCTGTCTCTTTTAGGCCATGTTCTTCCTTGATTGGAAAACTAATGAAAACTTTCATATTTGTTCTTCTCTAAACTAGCAGTAAAATGGAGGGCATGCAGAGGTTTATGAAATTTCTTATTGTTTATTCAGAGTGACTGATAGGATATAGTTGTTAATACTAGGACGACCTAGAAAGAAGGCAATTGTCTATATGAAAACCAACCTAATACTAATTTGGTAACATAAGAAAAGCAGTAAATAACTTGTAAGTTATAATATGTTAAATTACATTGATAATACAAAAGTTATTCATTATTCTCAGTGATTTGTATAAGTTAAATCATTTATTTAAATGGAAGTGACTGACAAATAAAATCAGATAGTACTGATGCTTAGTTGATTATTTGTGTAGTATCAAGGCGGTACTGTAGTTTGGTGTCTACGAAATGTCAGAATATTTATATTGGATAGTTCGTTTTCAACATATTCTATCATGATTGTCATTTATTTTAAGGGAGATCTTATTATTATTTAAAAATTGAAGGAATTACTGTAGTGGAATAATAATTAAAGAACAATGAGAGTTGCTGTAGCAATCTTCTCTTCTGTATGGCCTTTGGAATTTCAGTGAGCTACGAGCACCGATTTTGGGATAGATTTTCCCTCTTGCCGGGCTAAATCCAACATAAGATCTTGGCGTGACAAGTTTATAATATTTTATTCCATCTGGTGGATAATTTTTTTATTCTTTTTATTTAATTTTATGCATCTTAATTTAATTGAAGAAAATTATAATTTTAACACAAGAAAGTTATTTTTGAGGATTTGAACATCAACTTAGATTTGGATTGAAAAACTTATGAGAGATTTAAATTGAAAAGATGAGAAAAATGAATGTTTAGCACACTATTTCATTAAAGTTATAATAAGTTAGGGTGAGATTCGAACTCAAGACATTTGTCTGCTCTGATACTATTTTTGAAAAATATAAGAGATAAGCTAGAGAAAAAATTCAAAGAGAGAATGAATGATAATTTTTTACATTGATTCATTGCATCTACATATTACTACAATGATGTTAAACCAAGTGGTAAGTTACTAAAAAAGTCACTTTGTAATTTTAGGACAATATGGATAGATAATGTAATGTATGTGTTAAATCAATAATCTTTAAAATATAAGGTTTTACAGATAATTATTAAGGCTCCATGTGAGATGCGGTGACATAGACGAGACCTATTAAAAAGTAAATATTTTATGTATGTGAGCACCTAATTTTTTATCATGTTTGAATTTTTCACCACTTTTTAGTATGTAAATGTATTTAAGTTTAATCTACATATTTTAGCTCTTATTTCACCTTTTATAGGTGTTACTTAAGAAAGTTATATCCCACTCATCTCACCAATACCTCACTTCCCACTTTCCCCAATTCTCTCACGTCACTTTACACTAGCACTCCTTTACCCTTTTTCCCACAATTCCCCTGTCACTTTACACTAGCACTCCTTTACCCCTTTTCCCCCAACTCCCTCACGTCACTTTACACAAATACCATCTGAAAACAAAGATAGAAAACCTAGAGCTCTAGGACCCAAAAGAAGAGAGCTGCACCGCAGTTGGGAAGAAAGAAAACTCAGTAGCAAGAGCTGCTTAAGGCCACTGTAAACCTGTCTTTCTCACGACCTTCTGCCATCCAAAAGACCAGCTTCATCTCCCTAAAAAAAACAACTGCAAAAACCCATAAAAAATAACTCCAAAACCTCAGCCAAACACCACCTTCAAGCTTCAGTCTTCAACCTTTAAATGATCAGTTTGCTGCTGCCATTTTACCAGTGAAACAGTCATGAAACAAGCTCCAAACAACCAATAGAACACCTTTGAGATCAGCCACAGACCTCCATTGAAACGATCCCTTTTAATACCCGAAACTATTGTCTAAACCCAGTTGAGGTCATTGGTGAAGTCTTTGGTTCGTTGGTTCAATTTGCTTTCGAGATTGATCTGAAGTTCGACATCTCCATTTCAACACTTTGTTTGAGTTCGAGCTACTAGATAAAAACAATTGAGGTGTTATTTCTAACTTTTTCTCTATTATTTACTTTTAGATTTTGTATGTGATAGTTATATAGTGAAATTTGTTTAACGTTTCTGGGAATTAGTCTAATTGCTTGGTGAATGCTTTGCTAAATTTAGCTAGCGAAAATGAGTATATCAGACGATTAATTGATGCATTGAATGTTTGTGTTCATGATTTACATGCCATCAATTGTTTTTTTTTTCCATGAATTTTGGTTGGTTTGTCATATTACTTTTGTTGAGAGTTTCTTTGGTAATATGTTTTATGGGCTGCTAGCCAAAAATTTTAAGTTTGAGAATGAGATTTAAACTCAAAAGGGGGTTAATGGGTGTAGGAAATTATTTTTGATATCAAAAAGAAAATATGGGCCTTGTAGGATTTTAATAACGTGAAATGAGTGAGTAATGGGTTTCCTTTAGCATAATGCAATCTAGTTATGTTGGAGTGAGCTTTGGGGTTTATTGGGCTAGAATATGGACCAAATAATTTATTTTAGTTAGGCCAATTTAATAAAAGCAAAAACTGATTCATTTTCCACAATTGTTTCATAATTCCTTGTTTCATTGTATATCTCAAATGTAGTTAGGACCCGATTATTGAACAGCATAACTTGCTTTAGGCGCGACTAATAAATAAATCATGATTATGGGTAGGGTTTTCCATGGCATGGTCACAATACGTAAATCCCAACTCAAGTGCGCGTTTCACGCGGCTCGACCTCAACTTCAAATAATAATAAAATAAACATGTTGTAAATCACGGGTGCATTTCACATGGCGCGATTTGCAATATGTACGGAAACAACGAGTGCGCGACATCACGACTAGTTCAATTAAATTCCATAAATAATACAAGCGTTTAAATAAATAATTAAAAGCAGTATAGGAGCGGTAACGCATAAAAGCCTTTAAACATGTAGTAATTCAGATAATTAAGCCAAATATTAATTGTTAAGCAACCATGCTAAAAATACGAAACTCGAGAGTGCCTCACACCTTCTCCCGGGTTAACAAAATTCCTTACCTAATCTTCTGTGTTCGCGGACCATAAATAGAGTCAGCTTTCCTCGATTTAGGATTTTAAAATAAACCGGTGACTTGGGACACCATAATAAATTATTCCAAGTGGCCACTCTAAATTAATAAATAATCTCATTTCAAATAATGTCACTTTAATTGGAAACTCCCTTATTCCTCAGAAAATGGAGATGTGACAGCTCTGGCGACTCTGCTGGGAACTCGAACCCAGAACTTCTAGTTCAAGGTTCAGAATTCGAGCTTAGAATAACTATTATGCTTGGCTTTCTTGTGATTGTCTGATATTACATGTTTGGGCCTAATGTGCTAATTGTCGCTCATTTACCGCTTTGATATTCTGTGAATTGTTTATAAATTGTTATGCCACTCTTTTTCTCTATGAGTCTTCTAAATCTTTTGGGAAGCGCACGTTGGCATGACTTCTTTTCCGTTAGAGTGTCATATCCCTAATTTAGAACGAGGATCGAATCAGTTACAAAGCCGGATGGCCTTTTGGTTCCTGGTATGTTGCCCCCCTCCCCTCCCCCTCTCTCGAGTTATCCGCTCGGGTAAGACAGGTCTAGAAAAACACACCCCAGGATTCAAACCTAGAATAACATAGCCTCATGCCAGATCCCTAGTAGGAACGTTTGTTTGCATCACGTGCATTTGACTTTGGGGACTCAACATAGAGGTTGGGTCTGTCTAGGACAGGTGTACCCAAATTAAAAGACCATCCTGATACATTTCACGTGCTACTTGTGCATTTGTTTGTTTCGGCTTGCATGTTGACTGGCTTCTAGAGTAGGGAAAGAAAACCAAGAAAAAACCAAGAGTGAGGTAGGAGAGAGAAAATTTACCTGGTTCTGAAAAATTCAGGTATTTGAAAAATCTTGAAACTCCGCCAAAATTTTAAAAAAAACAGAGAAAAAGAAAAGTCATTTCAAAATGAGCCAATATTTTTAAAAGTCATATTTTCCTGTTGTGTCAAAACTGACTGGACTACGCTAGTCTGATTCATATTTTTCCTGGTGAATCATACTCGAGCTTGTTCCAAAAGCTTAATCAGGCTAGGTTTGCTGCAGCCAGTGGCCCCGAACCGGCCAAACCCTGAGCCCCCCTCGTACTAAGCTCATGCTAGATGTGAATACCACTCTGGAGCAGTGGGACATGATATAGAGGATTGTTGGTCTCTCAAAAGGACAGTTGAAGAATTGATGACCCAACATTGAAAGCCACAGTAGCCATTGTCGTGGCAGAAGAGAAACCTAACAGCGGCGCCAAACCTGAAAAGTTCTTTGTCAGATGGGAGTCTCGGTACCGGTCTTGTTATTTCTTCTGCGTTCGGATTATTTCATGGTGTAATCCGGACATTTTACTTTACTGCTTTGCTTTCTGATGTAAACCCTTCTATATTAAAAAAAAAAAGTTTCAAACAATTGAAATTAATATTTTATTGTTAACGAATTTCTCTTTTCTTAATCTTGTCACCTTTTTTATTCTTTTTTCAATTCTGTTAATGCAGATTTTAATAACATGACATGCTTGCGGACTTCATGCCCAAATCCTAAAACACTGTTAGACCTCGAAATAATGAATCAAGAAGCAGAATGTATTGAAGATAAGGCTTGTGAGAAAATAAACAAAGAATTGGAACAGTAGGCCTAGGCCAGGTCCGAATGAAATCGGAAGAAGTTGAAATTTCCTCTCTTCGGATCATTGTTGAAGCCGAAATTGAGGATAAAGATTGGGTCAAGAACTGATTGAAACAATTGACACTGATTGATGATAAGCGATTGGCTGCGGTTTGTCACGGGCAGTTGTATCAACAAAGAATGGCCCGTGCCTACAACAAAAAAGTGCGGCCCAGAAAATTTAAAGTGGGACAACTTGGTCTGAGATGTATCCTCCCACCTCATGAAGAAGCTAAAGGAAAATTGGCTCCAAATTGAAAAAGTCCATAAATTGTAATGAGAGTACTGCCAAAAGAAGAGCATTGTACCTGGGAAATATCAAAGGAAATGTCCCTGAAACAACTGTCAACGCGAATGCAGTCAAAAGGTACTATGTTTGACCCTCTATGTATCATTATTGTTCTCTAATTGGGATGATAAAGGTTTTCATTCTCGCCATCCAAATATCATTAACCCTTTTGCTAACCCTTTTGAGCCGGTTACCTTTCTTTGATTAACCTCTTTGGAACTAGAAGATGTTATCAAAAGAAAACAAGAAAGAAAAAAGAGAAGAAAAACAAAACAAAGAAGACAATAAGAAAAAAGAAAAAAGAGGAAAAAGAAAAAAAAAGAAAAAAAAGAGAAAGAAAAAAATATAGAGAAAAGAACAAACAAACAAAAATTAAAAAAGTTCATGTTTATTTAACTATGTTCAACTTGATTTCTAAAGGATATGTAGGCAGCCTCTCTCTGGGGTTCAGTCACACCAAAATAAAAATACACGTTCCCCCAAAATTTGAAACT
The DNA here is from genome assembly GCA_002018475.1 of Nicotiana obtusifolia. Lineage (NCBI taxonomy): Eukaryota > Viridiplantae > Streptophyta > Magnoliopsida > Solanales > Solanaceae > Nicotiana > Nicotiana obtusifolia. Next base: position 186,295 of record MCJB01049908.1, read on the forward strand.
GGAGCAGAGGTTACAATGGTTCGGCAATGGTTTCTCCTGAAAGGTTCCAAAGTTGTAATTCAATCCAAATCCTTTTTACCCAAATCATTTTCAAGTCCTTCCGATCAATCAACGAGAATCAAGAATTAGAGGATACAGTTACTTGGATCTTACACAACAAAATGAGAGAAATAAAATGAGAGTCTTATTGGTGAAACCCCTCACGGGCACTGCAAGGCGACAGTGAGTAAAGAAACCAAAATGAGAGTCTTGTTAGTGAAAACCCGCAAAGAGGACTATAAGGCGATGGTGAGAAGAGAAAGGAGAGAGGTCAGTTGGTGAAAACCCGCAAAGGGTGCCACTAATTGAAAAGAGGATCTTCACAGCTATTGGCATTGACACAGCCCTAGACAAGGTTTCTTGGTTTCAAGGCAAAAGTTGTGATGAATTTCTGAGAGTCGGACAGTTAACACAGATCAGGCATCCAATCCAAAAAGCATGTCATAGTCATTGAAGTTCACATGTACTTCAGATTAGTCCTTCTTTTCCTTTCCCCGAAAGGGATACCTTTTGTTTTAAACTCATTCTTCATTCTATTATTTGTTTTTTTTTGAATCCATTTCGGTCTAATTTTGTTCCGAAAACTGAGACAATGAAGAGATGGCAAGACTGATTTACAAGACTTTCGTTTACCGCAAGCTAATATTCAAGAGGCACCCAGCCTCTGCAGGGGGCATCATGTCGACCCCGACTGGCCATGGCAGCCAATGCTTCAAGGTTGAAAACTCTTGGAAGGAGGAAATCAATTGAAGTGAAAAGACTACAAAGGAAAAATGAAGTTGAAAATGTTAAGTCCCAAGTGGCTAGCCGTCTTGGCAAAGTTTGAAAAGCCAAAGGTTCCCCAATGTTCTAAAATTAAAATTGGGAGAAAAATGTTAGAAGTGAAAGCCTTACAAAGGCAAAATAAAGTTAAAAAAGGTTAAGACCCACGCGACCAACCGTCATGGCAGAGTTTTGAAAAGTCAAGGGTTCTTTGAGGCCAGAAATGCAAGTGGTAGTCAAGAAACAACCAGTTGCAGGTGAAATTATCATCAAAGAAGCCAGCCAAGATCAAGTGACTGAAACACTCAAGGCCACAAAACCAACCATCGTTTCACACTAACAATTGTTCTTTTGTTTGAAAAACAGGAAACAGGTGCAATTAAAAAGCTACTTGGCAAGAAGCATATGCAAAAAGAAAAAAGAAAAAAAAAAAAAAAAAGACCGTGCGGGACCGAGAAACAGCTCTGCAACAGCAACAACCCCAAAAAAAGAAAGTTTTCTCCAAATTCTTTTTAGCATTTTACTCATTCTCTTAATGAAAAGAAGAAAGAAAAGAAAGAAAGTTCAAAGTCATAGTAGTATAGGGTCTCCAATCTCTAGCTGCGTTTTCCAACATAAGGTCTCCACTCCCTAGTTGACTTTATTTAGACATAGGGCCTCCACTCCCTAGTCTCTTTTCCAACATAGGGTCTCCACTCCCTAGTTGATTTTATTTTATACATAGGGTCTCCACTCCGTTTGTCTCTTTTGCAACATAGGGTCTCCACTCCCTAGTTGATTTTTATTTTTAGACATAAGGTCTCCACTCCTTAGTCTCTTTTCCATCATAGGGTCTCTACTCCCTAGTTGATTTTATTTTAGACATAGGGTCTCCACTCCCTAGTTGATTTTATTTTAAACATAGGGTCTCCGCTCACTTTTTGATTTTATTTTAGACATAGGGTCTCTACTCCCCATCTCCTTTTCCAACATAAGGTCTCTATTCCCTAGTTGATTTGATCCTAAATGCAGGGTACACCACTCCCTATTATCAGAAGAAGCCGTAGAAGAATGAACCAGCACCTGCAGCTAGATAACATCAAGGTTCAGATCAAAGTCTGTCTGAAGAACCAGTCAAGACTCAAGATCAAGTTTTAGAAGACTTATAGATAAGAATCTTCTAACAAATAGTTGATAGGCTTGTTTAGTTTCTTTTGATCTTGATGTAATAACAAGACCACGAACCGAAGCCTCGACGGAACCTCACACAACTTTGCAACTCATCATTCCACCATTCTCCTTGAACTACATGCGACCTGATTCCCTTATAACCCGGGATATGTAGGCCGTCCAAAATTAGGAATCAGTTGCACTGTTTTCTCTTATCTTTTCCCTATTGAATAATGGTATGGCAAAAAATTAGTCATATATCTCATCTTTCTTTGCCTGAAAACACTTCATATTTTCAAGCAAAGAGGGGCATGCTGTGAGCACCTAATTTTTTACCATGTTTGAAATTTTTACCATTTTTTAGTATGTAAATATATTTAAGTTTAATCCACATATTTTAGCTTTTATTTCACCTTTTATAGGTGTTACTTTAGAAAGTTATATCCCACTTATCTCACCAATACCTCACTTCCCACTTTCCCCAACTCTCTCACGTCACTTTACACTAGCACTCCTTTACTCCTTTTCTCACAATTCCCCTGTGTCACTTTACACTAGCACTCATTTACCCCTTTTCCCCCAACTCCCTCACATCACTTTACACTAGCACACCTTTACCCCTTTTTTCCAGATCCCTCACTTTTTTTCTATTATTTACTTTTAGATTTAATATGTGATAGTTATGTGGGTAAATTTATTTAACGTTTCTAGGAATTAGTCTAATTACTTGGTGAATGCTTTGCTAAATTTAGATAGCGAAAATGAGTATATCAGACGATTAATTGAAGGCTTGAGTATTTGTGTTCACGATTCACATGCCATTAGTTATTTTTTTTTTCCTTGGATTTTGGTAAGTTTGTCATATTGCTTTTGTTGAGAGTTTCTTTGGTAATGTGTTGTATGGGCTGCTAGCCAAAAATTTTAAGTTTGAGAATGAGATTTGAACACAAAAAGGGGCTAATGGATCTAGGAAATTATTTGATATCAAAAGAAAATATAGGCCCTGTATGATTTTAATAATGTGAAATGAGTGAGTAATAGGTTTCCTTTAGCAGAATGCAATCTAGTTATGTTGGAGTGAGCTTCGGGGTTTATTGGGCTAGAATATGGACCAAATAATTTATTTTAATAAGGCCAATTTAATAAGAGCAAAAACTGATCCATTTTCCACAATTGTTTCGTAATTCCTTGTCTCATCGTACATCTCAAATGTAGTTTGGACATAATTATTGGACATCGTAACTTGCTTTAGACGTGACTAATAAATAAATCGTGACTATGGGTACGGTTCCCTATGGCATGGTCACGATACGTAAGTCCCAACTCAAGTGCGTGTTTCACGCGACTTGACCTCAACTTCAAATAATAATAAAAATAAGCATGTTGTAAATCGCAAATGCGTTTCACGTGGCGCGATTTGCAATATTTACAAAAACTGCGAGTGTGCGACATCGCGACTTATTCAAATAAATTCCATAAATGCTGCAAACATTTAAATAGATAATTAAAAGCGGTATAGGAGCGGTAACGCATAAAAGGTTATAAACATGTAGTAATTCTGATAATTAAGCCAAATATTAATTGTTAAGTCGCCGTGCTAAAATCACAGAACTTGGGAGTGCCTCACACCTTCTCCCGGGTTAACAGAATTCCTTACCCGGTCTTCTGTGTTAACGGACCATAAATAGAGTCAACTTTTCTCGATTTTGGATTTTAAAATAAACCGGTGAAATGGGACACCATAATAAATATTCCAAGAGGCGACTCTAAATTAATAAACAATCCCATTTCGAATAATGTCACTTTAATTGGAAAAACTCCCTTATTCCTCGGAAAAAGGAGGTGTGACAATGTACATCTTTAAGTATTAAATGAAAATGGAAGAGAGAGGTAAAATATAGCAGATCTATTATATTTTTAAGAAAGGAAGAGCTTTGAAACTTTCTTGTATTAAACTAAAGATGCGTGTGATGTACTAAAATATTCTTAAATCTTGTAATCTTAAATATGTTATGTGGAACGTTATCCATTTGATCAAAAAATATAATCTCCGATTAAACTATTAAATTTACTTGGTACGGGATTAAATCTAACCAAGGATAATAATTGTATATATTAAGCACAAAAATGTATATTAGATGGGGCAGATTCCGTATACGGTTGGTGCTAATAAATGTAAAATACTCTTAAAGCAAGAACATTAAGGGTGATATAATGCATTTGTGTAAATAAAAAGAATGATTCATCTAATAATGGATGGGCGGGATGAGTATTTTTCCTGAAAATGATGGATGACAGATAGATCCAAGATTAGCATGAACAATCCTTAGATCTGATGGAAAAGTGGGGAATATATATGAACAAGAATATTTGTAAAAAAGTAATCTTTGTGTTTTTGCAAGAGAGAGAGTCCTCTTCTCAAAAGTGTTCTTACCAGAATGAATATTACATGCCCCTCCTATTGCCTCTTCTTTCTATATATATATATATATATATATGGGGCTTTTTTTCTAGGAAACCTTAATAGTATAAATGCAGGGAATATCCACTAGAATATTTTCTTTTAGTACCATATCCTTACAAATTAGCCGTTACAAGTCTTATCATCAATAGTCAATCTTGACCTCGACCGTCGCTGACATCTTGACTGTGATCTCTGTCGATATCTCGACCACGACTCATGTCGGTACCTTGGCCATTGACCTCGCTGTGTCTTGGGCGAGCTCGACCTATAACTTTCTTTAATGCCATATTACGCTAGATATTCTAAAGATAGATTTTGGCCTATATAGTTAGTCCCTCCACTTATTAAGGCCGAGCTCGGACGGCCTTGATGAGCGGACTCTGTTTGTCGTAGTTGACGAAATTAGGCGAGTAAGTTGGGTAGCGACGCTTTAGGCAAGGTGGAAACATGACTTTTTCATGAGTTTCAAACTTCGGGGATGCATTGTTTCAAAATGACGTCATGACATCGTGCGTCATTATGACGTATTTTCTCGACGCTTTGCATCGTTTCTTGCGCCTCTGCCGTTTCGATACCTGCACTGGGTAATGATGGCCTGATTTCTCGGTCTTGGTTCTAGAACTCTTATAAATATGGATCTAAGGCCATTTGTGTTTGTGTTGCATTCTTCTAATATCGAATCCCCTGTGTTTCTTTCCTTCATTCTCCATTCTGAACCCTAGTCTCTTTTTTACTTCGTCGTTGCGTGTCCAGTCTCCTAATTCCAGCGATCTTCGTTGCTTTCAACTCCCCTACTTAAAACAACCTCCTTCAAGAATATGGTTAACGCACCCTCTGGCTCCGATATGGCGGCTAACCCTACCTCCTTGGCGGTACGTATGCCTCCTCATGGCGACGATGTTTTTGTTGCCCCTGAGGATGATAGATTTCCTACGGTGGAGTAAATAATTCCTCATAGTAAAAGACTAGATCTAACTTCTCAAAGTTACCTAAAAACGACCTTGAGGCCTCGAAATCGGTGATGAACAAGGCCGATCTCGCTGAATTTAGGGCAAAGTTCAAAATTCTGATTCACATCGTTTTGATTCCGGCGGGACGCAACATGGTATAAATACACTGCCCAAGTCTACGCGTATCCATTCTATGTAGGCTATTCCTTTCCTTTTCTCCCATTGGTGGAGGAATTTTGCCGCTACTACAGCATCTGCACGGCCCAACTCTCCCTTTACATTTACAAGTTTATCCGCATGTTGACAAAATATGTGGAGTTGGCTAGCCATGATGCACCTCTTCACCACCTAATGCACCTCTTCGCCCCTAATTTTTATAGGGGGACGATACTGCATCTTCCTCACCGAGGAAGTAAAATTTTGGTAGTGAAGATGGATGACAAAGCAAATCGTCAATTCTGGCTCAGCTAATTCTTCGTCAAGACTGAGGACATGATAGCCAACGTGAGAGGATTTCCTGAGGCTTGGAATTATGCCCGTAAGTATCTCTTTGCCAAGTGTTTGTTTTGTCCGTTTTGAGTCGTAGTCTAGCATTCTGTCTTTCCTCGCGCAGCCGAGACTTCGTCCCCTCCATTAGCTGCGGACATTCGTTACTGGGTCAGCCAGGTCTTTCCTCTCACAGTCCGGATTCATGAATGGCCGAATTTTATCAAGAAATTCGGGCCCGCGCCTTCAGTGACCGCTAAGTTTGTCTATCTGTATTCACCTGTACGTTTGTTATCTTTTGTCCATGCTGTTTTGACCTTATGGTCGCCTGCTTGTTATGATTTTGTGCAGAAAGTTACAGTCTTCTAAATTTTCTTTTGCAGCCCGAGGATCTTCGAAAAGGCTGAAGACTCCTGCTCCAGCGTTCCGCAAAAGGAAGGCAGCTTCTGTTCCTTCTGCCGCCCTGAGGTCAGCTCGGTCATCGACTACACATGCCACGGACTCTCAACTTCTCCTCTATATCATCTAATAAACGAGGACGACGAAGAGGAATCGTTGCTGAATGGTGATAATTTGCTTCCCCGTAAGAGGCAATCTATAGATGTCGGAGAAAGGGTCGTCCGTGCGGGGAGCTTGGTAATGGAGGATTTCGTCATCCGACAAACGGCGACCATAGATCTTGGAGATGACGTCGCGTTACCGCCATGATTCCCCCATCATCAGGGACCGAGGAGGGTACGTCTCTCCCTGAGGCCGTGATGGATTTTGAGAGATCGTCGGCGAGAGTCCCTGACACCTTACGGCAGGATGAGCCATCAGCCTCGCTACCAGCCGAGGATCCTTCTTCCCAGACCGATACAAAGGGGAAAAGTATAGCGGAAGAAGGTTACGATACGGGCTCCGATATGGATACTAAGGGGGTGAGGATGATGGCGGAAGGGCTTACTCGACTTGAGGTAAGATTGGAGGGGACCAGGCAGACCATTGCGATCCCCTTGGACCGGGATTTGCTGGTGGATACCGAGGACGTGGTCCCTTCTCTTGGTCTCGTCTGTTCCGATGTGAAGGGTAAAACCGTTGAAAAGCTAAAGGATGCTACTTTGTCGAGGAGTATAGACGGCCTCGCTCTTAAGGTAAGCCTTTTGATTTTTTCTCCATTCTTTTTTCTTATTGAGCTTAGTTTTGTTTTTATTCCTCGTACTTTGTCTTTCTTTTAGACCATGATTTTGGAGATCGAGAGCGCCCGGTGGGAGGAGGGGCGTAAGGCCATTTTTCAGAAGATGGAGCGGAAGTATCGCGAATACCGTGATAAACACCGTGAGCTTTGCAGGCGGCTTGGTGGGAGCAGTAATTTTTGGGCTCCCCGAGATGAACTGAAGGAGAAGGATGACAAGTTGGTGAGGGTCGTCAGGAAATGTAGCGAACTCGATGGGGCATTTAGGGACAAATAAAAAGAACTCGAGGTGAGCAAAGGGGTTGAGGCTCAATACGACGATCTTCAAGCCTAGGTGGTTTCATTGCGTGCCAAGATCGAGGAGTGTCAACTCAAAGTGGACGTTCTGAGTGGCGAGGTTTCTGGTAAGGCAGCAGGCTTAGAGAAGTCGGAGTTGGCTCAGTTGTCGGCTGCGAGAAAGGAAGAGGCTTCACAATCGCGATCCGCATTCTTCGTTCTGAGCGGAAGAGTGCTTTGGAGACGGCCATGCTCAGAGAGGAGAGGCTTGATGAGCAGATGTGGGAGCTGGAAAAAGAGGCTTCGAGCATTAGTGATCGAGTTGCAGTTCTCAAGGTCGAGAAAGCGTAGTTGTTGGCTCCACCGTCCTCGTCCCGCACTTCTGCCTTTCCTGATGTTCCGTGGGATTTGTACAAGTAATGGATCCATGCCGAGGCCCAGCTGGATATATTTAGGGATCTGATAGGGATGGGGGCTATTTCAGAAGCCGACTTCGAGGACGCTTGTGCTAAGGCACGTAAACCTCAGTTTGCTTGTGGCTATGATCTCGCTACACCGGAAGCCGGCGACGACGACGAGGATGGGGGCATGGATCGGATCGAACAGGATGCCTAGTATGAGGATGAATATCTCACTGGCGATGCGAGGAGATAGGTGTAGACGGTCTAGGCGATCAAGCTGGTGGCGCTATTAGGCCATGTGGTGATTAGTTGTTCTTCTTTTTTGTTTAGCCGCAGACTTGTGTGTACATTTTGTAGGCGTGCAGCCTTTGTAAAAAAATATTCTAAGTATGAAGTGTTAGTTTTGTTATTCGTACCTGATTCCTTTTCTTTGTTCGGGTTTGTGCGTTTTTCTGATTTTGTTGCTTGATTGTCTTTGTCGTAACAGATTAGTTTGAGTAGGTTGAACGAGGTTGAAAGTAGCCGGTTAGTTTCTGGACTTGCATTTTTGTGGTCAAGGTCGTAGGCCGAATAGGTGTTAATTCAAATGAGGCTGAATATAACCTTTGATTAATTGAGGCCGTGGATCGGATAAGTGTTAATTAGAATGAGGTCGAATGCAAACTTTAATTAATTGAGGTCGTGGGCCGAGTAGGTGCTAATTCAAATGAGATAGAATTTAACCTTTAATTAATTGAGGCCATGGGCCGAGTAGGTGATAATTCGAACGAGTTCGAATGTAACCTTTAATTAATTAAGGTCGTGGGCCGCGTAGGTGCTAATTCGAAGAAGATCGAATGTAACCCTTAATTAATTGAGACCGTGGGCTGAATAGGTGCTAATTTGAATGAGGTCGAATGTAACATTTAATTAATTAAGGCCGTGGGCCGAATAGGTGCTAATTCGAACGAGGTCGATTGTAACCTTTAATTAATAGAGGTCGTGGGCCGAATAGGTGCTAATTCGAATGACGACGAGTATAACCTTCAATTAATTAAGGCTGTGGGCCGAGTAGGTTCTAATTCGAACAAGGTCGAATTTAACCTTTGCTTGGGGAGAGCAGAAGTAAACTTCATGTACTTGTGCTTTATTCATATTGTTGGAGAGATTTACATATTTTCCAGGTGCTGGCTAGTAGTTCAGTCCCAATCTCGATCTATCTAGTCCCTTCATTGGTCGGGTTGGAAAAATAGTGAGAGATCGAGCAATGAACTGGTCGTCCAGTATCTTCGTCTGTGCGCACTTCAATCCTAAAGTATCCCCGTCATCGCCTCATTAAAAACCTCCTCGAGAAAACCCAATTGGAACAAAACTCGAGTGAGGGAAAAAGATACGACTTTGGGGACCTCATCCTTTAAAAGTTGAAGTACTTGAGGTGTATAATATTCCAGTTGTTTGGTAGTCGTTTTCCTTCCACTGTTTCTAGTGTGAATGACCCTTTGCTTGTTGCTGCTGTGATTTTTAGGGGCCGTCCCAGTTTGTTCCTAGTTTTCCTTCCATTGGGTCTTTGCTTGCTTGTGTTTTAGCTTTACACGTAGTCCCCGACTTTAGGTGGCTTGATCTTTGACCTCTTGTTATAGTAGTGTTCTACTTGTTGCTTTTGGGCGACTATTCTTATGTAGGTCATATCTGTTCGTTCCTCGACTTCGTTGAGTTCTTGCCTTCTACTGTTATCATTCTAGGGTCTGCTTTCGGAAGTATCTAGACTGGGCTCCCCGACCTCGATTGGTATTAATGCATCATTCGTTGTCGCAATTGATTTTTTTGGGGAGACCGAAGCGGCATATGATGTTCTTCCATATGAAGGCGATTACTTCCTGTTCGCGTATTTGGGCGAATGCTCCTGCTTCCACCCATTTAGAGAAATAATCAGTTAAAACCAAAAGAAATCGTGCGTTACCTCGTCCGGCCGGGAAGGGGCACATGATATCCCTTCCCCATTTTATGAACGGCCAAGGGGAAGTTACTGAGTGTAGGTGTTCTCCTGCTTGGTGGATCATTGGAGCGTACTTCTGGCATTGCTCACATTTTTTCACGAAATTTGCAGCCTCCATTTTCATGGTGGGCCAGTGATATCCTTCTCGTATTGCTGTTCGCGATCGATATGTAATATCGTGCTTGCTTAGTTCGATGGCCCATTTGGCCAATCTACCCAAAAGTTTGGGTTTGTGTAAAATGCTTCTTAAGGGGAAAGTCGTGACGACCGAGATGGGGCAGCATTGGAAATATGGCTTAAGCTTCCGTGAAGCTACAACTAAGGCCAGAGCCAGCTTTTCAAGATAGGGGTACTTCGTCTCGTCGTCGACTAGTGTCTTGCTAATGTAATAGATGGGATATTGCATACCTTTATTTTCTTGGACTAAGATTCCGCTCACAGCTACTTCAGACATGCAAGATAGACGAGGAGAGGTTGTCATTGTTCTGGTTTTGAGAGCAACGGTGGCGAGGACAGGTACACCTTTAAATCCTTCAGTTCTTGGACGCACTCAGGGTCTATTGGAGGCTGTTCTTCTTTTTGATTACGCCGAAGAACGTGTGGAACCTATCGGAGGATCGCGAGATGAATCTTGACAGAGAGGCGATACGGCCGGTTAGTTTCTGGACTTGCATTTTGGCAGTCAAGAGTTCTGGTATACCCTCGATGGCCTTGATTTGGTCAAGATTGACCTCGATACCCCGCTGCGACACTAGGAAACCCAAGAATTTCCCTGAGGCCACGTCGAATGCATATTTCTCGGGGTTCAGTTTCATGTCGTATTGCCTGAGTATGCCGAAGGCTTCTGTTAAATAGTCGATGTGATCTTCTTTCTTTTTGGACTTGACCAGCATGTTGTCGATGTATACCTCCATCATTTTTTCGAGTTGTTCTTTGCCGTTGGTAAGTTGCCCCCGCATTTTTCAATCCGAAAGGCATGAACCTGTAGCACTATGGTCTCTGGTAGGTGATGAAGGTGGTCTTTTCCTGGTCCTCTTCCTCCATAAGGATTTGTTTGTAGCCCTAGTAGGCATCCAAGAAACTCAGTAACTCATGCCTGGCTATCGCATCGATGAGCTGGCCTATATGAGGTAGTGGAAACGAATCCTTGGGGCAAGCTTTGTTCAGGTCGGTGAAATCTATGCACATCCGCCACTTGACGTTCTTCTTTCTTTACCATGACCACGTTGGCAACCTATTGGGGGTACTTCGACTCTCTGACGGAACCGTTTTCCAATAATATTTCCACTTCTTCGCGCACTGTGTCATTGATTGCAAAATTGAACTTACGCCGAACCTGCCTTACTAGAGGGTAGGGTGGATCGACGTTCAATTTGTGTGTGGCGATCTCCTTTGGGATACTTGGCCTATCTGCATGGCCAAAAGAAAACAAGTCCGCATTAGTAATTAGAAATTTGTGAAACTTACCCAGTTCTTGGAGTTTGTAGCCGATGTAAGCTTTTTTGCTGTGGTCGTTGACGTCTAGCTGAAAAGGGTCGAGGTCCTCTATGGTCGATCCTGCGACCTTGACCACATCGGGGTCTCTGATGAAGTCCTCGATGTCGTTGCCTACCGGCCTCGACCCTGTTGATTGCTATGCTTCTTTCTCTTTATCTTTCATTTGTTGGGTGGTCGTGCAGTCTAGGGCAATGCGGTAGCACTCTTGGGATGTGTGTTGTTCCTCGCGTATGCTGAATATGCCCATAGAGTTGGGAATTTGATGACTTGGTACATGCTAAGAGGGTATGGCTCTCATGGAGTGTATCCACGGTCGCCCTATTATGGCATTGTATGATATGTCCTGGTCCATATGGAATGTGGTCTCTAGAGTGACGCCACCGCCAGAATGGGGAGTGTGATCTCGCCAGATGTTCGTTCAACTGCATTGTTAAAGCCTGTTAGTGTGATGCAGCGTGGTACTATCTTGTCCTCGAGTTTCATTTGTGTAAGTACTCGGGGATGGATAATACATGCGCCGCTCCCGTCATCTACCATAATTCGTCTTACATTGGTATCTAAAATTCATAAAGTAATAACAAAAGCGTCATAGTGAGGGAATGCCAAACCATTAGTATCTGACTTATCGAAGATGATACTTTCTTCGAGTTCATCATACCATTCGTGTGTGATCGACCGTTTGAGCTTGTGGATCGTGTGAACTTCACGCTGTTGATGGAAGCATCGTCTCCGCCGCCGATGATCATTTGGATGGTGCGGGCTGGCGAGGGTGGCTTCGGCGGCACTTGATGTTTTTCGTGTCCCCTGGAAGTTGGTCCTTCCCCGATCGCTCAGCAATTCTTTGAGGTGTCCCTGTCACAGCATGTTTACGACCTCCTATCTTAGGGCGATGCAATCTTCGATTTTGTGTCCTCGCTCTTGATGGAACTCGTAGAGGGCGTCTGATTTTCTGGTATTCGGGTCCGACCTCATCTTTTGTGTCCACTTAACCATTGGTCTGAGCTTCTCCAAGGCGTAGACAATCTCTCTAGGTAACGCGCAAAAATTGTGAGCGGATAGTAAAGGGGGCATACCTCTTTCATTTCGGTGAGTCCCTGTTCTTGATCGGGGTGGGCCTTCTTCATGGCGAGGTGAGGATACAGCGGTAGTTCTGACATATGGGAGATGTCGTTCCCGGTTTGGCCGTGAGAACGCTGGATCTCTTCTGATATCACTTCTCCGATCTTTCCTGATTCTGCTTGTACTGAGGTCAGTCGATGAGTCTTCCCATTGAGGTCGTCTTCGTCTGCTCGAACTTCGGCACAGTATGCATTATGTATTTCGTCCCAAGTTGTTGGAGATATTTCATAAGCTGACTTAATAGTTTTCTTGTCGCTCTTGAACCATTTCAGTTGAGCCCATTTTGAAAAGCGGCTACCGCCATTCCTTCTGATACATTGGGCAAAGTCATTCTCACTCGATTGAAACGGGCGAGGAAATCCCTCAGTCCTTCTTCCGGGGACTGTTTGACAGCAAGGATATCATTCAATCTTGCCTTGGCCTTCTTGGCCATGGCCTGGGCTGTCACGAACTTATCGGTCATTTCCTCGAAGGTTTCGATAGAACAAGCTGGCAGTTGCGAGTGCCAAGTTAATGCCCCTCCCGTGAGGGTTTCGCCGAATTTCTTCAGTAGAATGGAGGATACTTATTCTTTGGCGAGGTCATTGCCTTTCACAGCGGAGATGTAGTGGGTCACATGATCCTCGGGGTCGATCGTGCCATCATATATTTTCAGGTAAGGTGAAATTTTGAAAGTCTTTGTTATGGCAAGGGGGCAGCACTATCACTGTACGGCTGCTCGATGAACCGACCGGCATCTCTCTTCAGCAATAACTTAGGAGCGCCCGGTATTTTATCAACTCATTCTTGGTGCTCTTCATTTGATCCTGAAGTACCTTGTTCTCATTTTCCATTTCCTCCATCCTTTTCAGAATGGTTGTGAGAGCGTCATCGCCTGCATTGTTAACAACATTATAAGTGATACATGTCGTCGTGGAGGGGGGGGGGAGTTCGATCATGTCGCTCGTTCACTGGTGACGCAGCACAGGTTTTCTCATTTGTTGTGACCGCGTCCTAAACGGGTTTATGGAGGACGCTGGTCAGTGTATCAGTCAGCCAGGCCTCAAGGAGTTTCTTTATCGCTGGCGATGTCTCCTCTCCCACGGATGTAAAGGCTGTCTTGCCAAGAAATTTTGTGATGCTGCAGCGGGGAAGGGTGATCCATCTTGCCTAGGAGAGGCATTGGGCGTTGTGACCTCGTCCACTGCTTCGGAGCTTCGTGGATGATGTCCATGAGGTTGGTTGGGAGGTCACTTATTATTCTGGTTCTTTCTTCTTTATTACCTGCCATGTTAGATCTGTGCATGCAGAGAGAAAAAAAGGTTCTTCTTTTTATTCTTTTTAATTGTTTTTTTTTTTTTTTTGTCAGCAACCAGTGCCAGTAGTAGATCTAGAAGAAACAAAAAGACTTAGTTAGAAACTCCCCACAGATGGCGCCAAATTGTTTGACCAAAAAATATAATCTCCGATTAAACTATTAAATTTACGTAGTAAGGGGTTAAATCTAACTAAGAATAATAACTCTAGATATTAAGCACAAAAACGTATAGTGGATGGGACAAATTCCGTATATGGTTGGTGACAATAAATTTAAAATACTCTTAAAGCAAGAACATTAAGGATGATATAACTAACAATAAATGTCAATAAATGGCACTTAAGTAAATAAAAAGAATGATTCATCCAATAATGGATGGACGGGACGAGTATTTTGCCTAACAATTATGGATGACAGATATATCCAAGATTCACATGAGCAATCCTCGGATCTGATGGAAAAGTGGGGAATAATATATGAACAAGAATATTTGTAAAAAAGTAATCATTGTGTTTTTGCAAGAGAGAGAGTCATCTTCTCAAAAGTGTTCTTATTAGAATGAATATTACATGCCCCTCTCATTGTCTCTTCTTTCTATATATATATAGGGCCTTTTTCCTAGGAAACTCTAATAGAACAAATACATGGAATATCCACTAGAATATTCCTTTTTAGTACCCTATCCTGACAAATTAACTGTTACAAGTCTTATCATCAATAGTCAATCTCGACCTCGACCTTCGCTGACATCTTGACTGCAATATCTATCGATATCTCGACCACGACTCATGTCGGTACCTCGGCCATTGACCTCGCTGCGTCTTGGGCGAGCTCGACCGATAACTTTCTTTAATGCCATATTACGCTAGATATTCTGAAGACAGATTTTGGCCTATACACCCACCCTAATCCCTCTAAAGAAATTTTCACGTCCATTATTTGTACAACAAATAGAGTTATGTGATGTAGTTTGATTGCACACGAATTTTAAAAGAAAGATAAAAAATTTTAAATTTAAATATGTCTTAAGATTTTTGTAGCTAAAAAATATATCATTAAAAAGTATAAAGTTAATTATTTTTAAATATATAAAAATATGTTATTTTAAAAATAAATTAATAAGGAGATAATGCCGCCTAAAATAGAATGGAGAAAGTATAATTAGCCATAAAAGTGAGGTGAGATTGTGATATTAATTAACTAAAATTAAATGATAAAAAATTATGCAAAGACCGATGTTAATTTAATATAAGCATCAAGTGGGAATAATTTTTTTTTTTCATTTGGCCATCTCCCTAAAATTAAGGCTAAGGTAGCAGGTTCAAACTCGACGTCCCTTTTTGGCTTTTGTACTTGAGATAGCTATGTTAAAGTCTGTTCATTCACTTTAACTTACCTGTTAAATCTTGTTGGAATGACTACACTCTCTATCTCAACTTATTTAATCAAGTTTGATTGGACTTTAAGTCTAAGAAAAAAAATTTAAAATTTGTGATCTAAAATTATACTATAAATAGTTCTGTAGCTATAAAGTCGTGTTGATTCTTCAGACTAAAATGAAAAACTTAAAGTTAAACTATTTCTGAATAAAAATAGTTCATTATTTTTTAAACAAATTAATACGAAAATTGTGTTACATCGCAGAACCAAATAATATGTGTATTCTGTAGGAGATTAGTAATATTTAAACGACGCAGGTGGGGAATTACTACAGTCACTACCCCGTTGAGACAAAGCACAAGTGCAAACTTCATATAGGCCGCCCTTCATATATAATATAATATATATAGAGAGAGAAAATTGTTAATTATTTTTCCTTTTATAAATGCAGTGAATGCTAATGATCTTAGGCATAATCTAAAAGATTTTCCCCTAATATGATCACCTTTCAAGTAGAGATTAAAACAAAAGGAAATCTGTGTGATTCAACATATACTAAGTGGGACGATCACATGACTTTGGCTCCACGTTCAAGTAATGAAGTGATAATCATCTAGCTGATATGGCAATTACTGAGTATGTTCGGGCTTCAGTATTTGACTAGACTGCACAAAATTCATAGCGGGATTGTTGCATAAATAGCCGGCCAGAATTAATGTTTAATTTTTTTAGTTGGAATATATTGATTATATACAGTTATCATATACTATTTATTATACATAAATTATACGTATATTATACATGTGCCAGCTATTTATAATTTAAGAGATTAAGTAGGCGATTAGTCGGGTTAAATCTTCCTAGCAAAACTAGTTATTTCAAATTTGATCATCCTTCTTAGAATTAGAACACACCAAAAGCCTGACCCGAAAAGATGAGACTTATCGAGCAACTAGAAGCGGGTAAATTATAAATTGTTTGAAGTTTTTCTTCATAGCTATGTACATATCCTGTCTCTCTCAGTTGTTTGTTGTAGACTTCAGAAGAGAGAAGAGACATTCCCAGTGTAATGTTGACAAGCCAATCGGGCGAAGCTCTCTCTTTTTTTCTTGGTCGTGCCATAAAATGAAAGATTAGTTGCCCATTTTCCTCTGGAGACAATTCACACTAAAAGATCTTGCAACCTGACGAGACGAGAGAACTTCTGATAACTCATTTTCTGGAGGAAAATAAAAAAAGAAACACTAAAACCAATTGATTTCTACTTTCTGGTTTCTAATTACCGATAATTAAATGATTTTAGCACTTAATAATTCATTAAATTCGTGGAAATTCACAGTACAAGGGATCAAAAGTACATATCAATTGAAGGTTAATGTGCTTAGCAAAAACTCACAAGGATCGAAATCAATATTCGAGGGACTCAAATAATGAATTTCCTTAATATTAAAGTTTATTTTGAATTAGACATTTTCTCTCAAAAAGAGTAAACGAGAAGACTTGCTGATAGTAAAAGTGGGTGCAATGATTATAACATTTGCGCGTTTAAGTGTATTTTTCTAACTATGTTCATATAGAGAACTAGTATTTCACCAGGACATAGAAATAAAGACCACAATACTTAGGTTCTACTTAAACTGCACTTTAACGTGTCATGCCATCAATTAGCAATTTAAACTTCGCCTTCAGATCAGTTAGACTTGGGATTATAGTTTTCTTGGATACCTTAGGCTTCAAGGGTAAATTTAATCTTGGGTCTATATATAGAAGAAATAAACAACAATATTAGAAAGTCAAATTAGAAACTTGAGTCAAATTTTCAGGTGGATGAATATCTCTCCACAGATGAAAGAAAAAAAGACAATTCGATTGAATATTTATTTTTATACTCGTTTCTATTAGAAAAGAAAGATCAGTCGAAAGGGGTCTCAGTGGAGATGGAATTACAGTGTGTTTATGGATTGAGCAAGTTCCAAGCTATGTGACATTTCGTCACGCCCTGATCCAACAAGCAATGAAAGTCCCACGGATTTTAAGAATGCATTTGCACAAAAATTCAAACGAGTATGTTGTTATATTGGGAAGGAAAAATAATAATAGCACAAATTCATGATTCAACCTACAACAGCTCAAAATTCCATCAGATATCATCCATCATTCATTAACAGAAGGTGAAACAAATGGCAGGTATTGGCAGAGCCACATAACAAACTATACTAGTAAAAAGATAGGGGAAAATGAAAAGAAAAAAATAGAAGAGCTGATCCTAACAAAAATTCATTCAGAAGATACTTGCACTTGACCTGGAAGTAGTTAAGATCTTGGCTTCTCCTTTTTCTCTTTGAAGAGAGCCAAAAGTGAGACACCAGACACCTTCACAACCTTGAACCTAACACCAGGAATATCTCCCACAGCATGTCCCTTACGACCAAATCCAGCAATCAATACCTCGTCCTACAAACAATAAGATGAGATTTATTCAACATTAGAGAAAACATAAGTTAAAAGGAAAAAAAGACAATTGCAATGATGGAAACATAACGATATGATCGAAACACATACATTCTCTTCAATGTAGTTCAAACAACCATCGTTGGGCACAAAAGCAGCTATCTTCTTCCCATTCTTAATCAGCTGAACTCGAGCACACTTTCTAATGGCAGAGTTGGGCTGCTTAGCTTCAATACCGCTGCAATTCGTTTCAGTGAAAGTTAGGTCTGTCAAAACAAGTACATAAATTTTTGTCTAAATTATTAATAAATGGCTAGCAAACTTGGCCATACATTTTCTCCAGGACAATCCCCTTTGCATGAGATGACCCTGCAAATGGCTTCTTCCATTCATTGCCAAGATGAGATTTCTTATAAGATTTATCAGCCCACCGCTGCCTCCTACGGTGGGACTTCAGTTTACGACCAGCTCCCATTCCACGTGTCTTCCTATTTTAAAATGATTACAACACAAGCTTCTAAATTACCAAAAAAGGAAAATTTCCAATATTTGGCCATCCAATGGAGAGAAAGCACATTTATATACAGAGAACAAATGAGAAATGTTGACCAGCAGATCGCAAGGGATTTAATAGTTAAACCACTCAGCACCCAGCATTTGAACAACTCAAAATTAGAGACAATGGTATGCAAATCTTATATTCTAAAAACAGACAAGAGAGATTCTGCAAACTACTTCGCCACACTTATGACCCACTTAGAAAACAAAATCAACAGTACGTTTCTGGTTCGCTGCACAGTATTCCAAAATAACTTGGGAAACATTGAATGACATCAATCACAAGAAGACATTTGAAAAGACATTTTGAATGAGGAGCCATGTGCAAAGAAGGAACTAATGCATGGGCTGAAATGGATTCTGCTAGATAATTCCACCTCAACAACTAAAATGGCATTGCAAACCCAACTCCGTTCAAGCTAGAAATGCAAGCATCATCTGAAATCATCCCCAATGTTTTTACTAATCTCAGCTTCAGCTCAGCCAATACAAATATTCCAATGTAGATCAATACTGATATTGTTACAACTATAAGGATACTAGTATTTACCCTTTAGTAGCTTCTTTATCTGTTTCATCTTCCTATAAGGGTGTCTAGAAAGTGAAAAGTAATAGGATAGATGTTTCATCTCCACTGATCTGCAACTCCATGGAGCTACAGGAGCTCAGAACAGTTTAGAGTGACAGTTTTGTAAGTCCATTAGCATTCAAAGCAATTCACTGCCATGTAAAGGGCTCATCTGCTTTGTCAAGATGGACTAAAGAATCAACCACTCTTATATATCCTTAAAAAAGAAACTCTTCAATCAACATACCAAAAGAAACATTGTGTTCATCTTAAATCCACTGGTCTTTCCAGCACAATAAGAATACTGTTTCACAAGTATCACCTTAAACAAAAGAAGTCTCTTAAATTATGCTTGCCAACTATGGCGGAACAGGTACTACACAAAAAACAGCATTGGACCAGAAAACATATGACAGCTGCTCTAGATCCTAACTACTGATTCCAAACAGTTCTTGAGTCCTAACTTTACTCTTTATCTTTTTGGTTTAGGTAGATGTTTCATCTCCACTGAGCTGTAACCCCACTAAGCTTGAAGAGCCCAGCACAGTTTAGAGAGACATTTGATTTAAGTCCATTAGCATTCAAAGCAATTCATTGCCCTTGAGAGGGCTCAACTACTTTGCCAAGATGGACTGCAAAATTAGGCGTTCATATAGAACCACCAAGTAACAAGTTTTAAAATATTACCCATTGATTTAACTTTGCTCAATGACCCAGAAATACTAGCTAGAAACAGAGTTATCACACAATGTGCATTCCATTGAACACCATAATAACTATACGGAATAGTTATTTTTCTTTCTTTTCCTGGAGGGTTTTTGGGGGGGGG
>MCJB01049908.1:205689-231977 GCA_002018475.1 Nicotiana obtusifolia
GGGGGGGGGGGGGTTTCATTAGCAAGATGTTTCATCTCTACTGATCTATAACCCCACGAAGATTTGAGGAGCCAAGAACAGTTTAGAGTGACATTTGATCTAAGTCCATTAGCATTCAAAACAATTCATTGCCTTCAATAGGGCTCAACTGTTTTGCCAAGATGGACTGCAGAATTACGCATCCCCACAAAACTGCCAGCTAAAAAGTTGATAATATGTCCCCATATATCTAACTTTCCTCAACAAAGCAGAACCAGCTAAAATTACAAAGTTACATTACCAAACTACCCATTTTTGCACGTGCTTGTTTTTATTATTTCCAGTGTAGTTCCTTAGACCAATATAGCCAAAACTGATCTCATTATGCATTTTTTCAATACCGATAACTTTTCATATGGCATTTCTATAGACTCTATTACCATCTTCAACACAATAAAGCATTGACATAATTATATGAATAGTTTACAAGAGTCACTCTCCTGAATAAACAAATAAAATGAAGAGAGAAGCAAAAAGAGAAGAGGAACATAGATTACCCCATGGTGATAGAGCGAAGTTGCCTTGCTGCTGCAACTGGAGGATTGAGGGTGGGGCTGAATAGCTGCGAAGCTGAGACTACTGAAGTGAGAGAAACCCTAAATCTCCAACGAGTTTTTAAAGCGGCTCTTGGGTTTCCTTTGCTATTTTTTTGGGCCCCCCACGGGAAATTTCTTTCATTTGGATCGTGTTGATTATGAGCTAAAGCCCAAACTCATTAGCGTGATTGACGGGAATGGCCCCGTAAGGGTTTAGCCTTTAAATATTGTCCCTATTTTTTACTATATTTTTAAAAAAAAAAAAATTGGTCTCACACAATTATTGCTTGTTAGGGATTTTTCAATTAGATTGGTAGATTTATACCATATTTACTCTACTTATGGTATAGGGTAAAGTATGTTATGCTAAGTGGTTCATAAGAGAAGAGAGTGATACGTGGAGCCGAAGGCAGAAGATAGGTAAAACTGAAGACAAGTGTTCCATTTGTCACTGAAAATAATGACGCTCATAAGACGCAATAAATACCTCCCACCTGGTAGTATTTAATGCAGAATATTCCACAACATTTAGTACACTGCCCATTACAAAAAATCTGTCATTTATGCTCACTGATACATCTGGAAAAATTGAAACCAAGACTAGGAATTTTTAACAAACAGGATCAAGAATCATTACTCTTTTGTTTCGACACAAGAAAAAAGGATTTTTCTACACCCCTTTCTTGTGTCGAAGACTAGGAAGACAAATAATCCCTCCTATAATTTTTTGTGCCCCGCATTTATCCCCTGCTTCCTTATGTTTTAGACTTTTTTCAATGGCCTCATCATGAAGATTCAGTTAGTGACACGCGCAATGAGGGGAACGATGATACGCCGGTCCACGACAGGCGGTATCCGCAACATATTTGGGAGGTGACTCCCGATGATGCTGAAGAGGAACATGTTGTTGAAGCGGTAAGGGTCCTGCAAGAGCAACAAGAGGTCATTCTAGGCCATCTCAGACGACAGGATAAGGTCATGACAAAGTTGAAGCAAGCATTGTCGGGGACTTCCAATAACGCGAATGGATGAGGTTTAGTTCCTCCCGGTACTCCCACGAATCAAACAACGCAAAGGGGTTGACAACAACACCTTGAGGGGCGAGGTTGATTCTGATGGAGCTAGGAGGAGTAGATCTGGCCCCAACAATGAAGAAATTCGGAGAGAATCTCACGAGGGAAGCCTTGACGTGGTATTCGTTGTTACCCGAGCATTCCATAGATTCCTTTGAGATGCTCAGGGAATCTTTTATTAAGGCCCATGCCAGGGCTAGCAAGGTACAGGCCCGAAAGGCCGACATATTCAGAATTGCACAAGGACAGTCCGAGTTGTTACGGGAATTTCTCACCCGGTTCCAAAAGGAGAGGATGTTGCTCCCTGCTGTTCCAGATGAATAGGCAGCTGAAGCATTCACCAAGGATCTGAACCCGAGAAGCTCTAACGCTTCCCGAAAATTGAAGGAAAGCTAGCTTGAGTTCCAAGCGACGACTTGGGCGGATGTCCACAACCGGTATGAGTGTAAGATAAAGATTGAAGATGATCAGATTGGCTTCTTTTAATTTTAACTGACTATTTTCTAAGTGGGTTGAAGCATGTCCTTACCAGAAGATCGGCGAACGTGAAGTGGTGGATTTCTTGTGGGAGAACATACTTTGCAGATTTGGAATAACGGAAGAGATAGCCTTCGATAACAAGCCACAATTTATAGGTGCAAAGATCACAAAGTTCCTTGAAGATTTGAAAATCAAGAGAATCACATCTTCACCCTATCATCCGACCGCAAATGGTCAAGCGGAATCAATGAACAAAATGATTATACAAAATCTCAAGAAGAGGTTTAAAGCGGCTAAAGGTAAATGGCATGAGGAATTGCCCAAAGTGCTATGTGCGTACCAAACAACGGCCAAATCGAGCACATGAGAAACTCATTTTTCCCTTGTGTACGGAGCAGAAGCCTTAATTCCGGTAAAAGTAGGATAGCATACCTTGAGATATCTCCAAACAAGTGAAGAGACGAATAACGAAGCGATGTTCATCAACTTGGAGCTACTCGACGAGCGCAGAGACTTGGCATATATAATAATGGCAGCCCGGAAGTAGAGAATGGAAAGATATTATAATCGAAGAGCCAACCTCCATTATTTCAAAGTGGGAGACTTGGTTCTAAGGAAAGTAACTCAAAACATCTGAGAACTCAACACACGGAAGCTAGGTCCAACATGGGAAGGTCCCTACTGGGTTTCAACTGTCACCGTTAAAGATTCATACGAGTCGGAGAATCAGGATGGAGAAAAGTTGCCAAGTAACTGGAATGCGGCACACCTCAAGAGATATTATTGCTGATGAACATCACATGTATTGAAAGTATGTGCTGCACTCTTTTTTCCTTCGTCCAGTTTTTGTCCTAATTGGGTTTTTTTGGCAAGGTTTTTAATGAGGCAACAACGGAAAGCATACTATGAAGAAAGTTTCAATACCAAAAATAAGACCTTTAATAACACAGCATACAAGCGAAGAACCACTCCGGAGCGGTTAGATAATCTTTGGCTCGATAGCAAAATTCCCACCGGGAAAGTGAGTTTGCAAAGGTTACCCGACCTTTTACAAGTGCAAATCACTAGAAGATTGTTAGATAGTCTTTTTCTCGATAGCATAAATTCCTAAGGGGAAACGAAGTTTATTATCGAGTTGAAGATTGTCTAGCAATTCATTAGTGAGGTCCTCGAAGGTGCAAAACTTCCAATGTTCCAATTCGTATTCTTTGCTTTCGAACACTGGGGAGAGGAAATGATATGAGGATATGGAAACAATGACTACCATGTCCACCAGAACACGAAAACCGGGAATATAGTTGTATCATCGGGACCGAGGACTGCGCGGCCAGCCCCGTAGAAACAAGTTGTACAAGTTAGCCACAAGAAGTGACAATTTATTTTTACCATAATAAATACTTATGTACTTTTTGAAAAAGTAAGGAATAAAGTAAAGTTTTTTTTATTTTCCATCTTGTTTCTTGTCTGATCGATGAATTGATTTTATCATTTGAAAGTTAAATAAGTACTTCAAATTCTAGTGCCGTAATGAACAGGAGACGTCCTCTTCAAGAGCACCGTAAACATAAGAGGGCCCTCTCTTATAAAAACCCTCATGATAAAGGCTTGAGTTTGGATGAACTTGCGCCCGAAATCCAAATGCTTTCGGAGGGAAAATACACCCAAGGCCTTAAATAATAAGACACAAACAGTAAAACATGCGCAGAACACTTAAACAAAAAAGAATGCAAAGATTAAAACTTGCATAAATGTTCAAACAAAAGAAAGAATCATATAATACTTGAGAAAAAGATGTCTTTATTCACAATAAACGTGCCTAAGCAGCACAAATACAAAAGTTGGAAAAAAATGAAAAGCTAAACTGCTGCATCTCCGAAACCCGGAGGAAAAGAAGTGGTCGCGCCCCCAAGGGAAGTGGGTAGATCCGTTTATGGCTCAACATCTTGGCCCTCATCAGTTTGGCCTTCAACATCTTCACCTTTCGATTCCTCTTTAGTTCCCAAAGTTTCATAACCGGAACCAGAAGAACCGGAAGCATCAGGCCCTGCCGGGAGACCCCTTTTAGCAGCTGACTCAAGCTCATGGGCCTTAGCGGTTTTGACATCAAAGTCAATGATACCCGCTTTGGCCTCTTCCAAGGGTTTTCTCCACATGTTGTACATAACATAAGTTTTTGCAACAATGAGGGAAGCCGCTCGACACTTAAGTTCTTCTTTGAGTTGGATAACCTTGGCAGAAAGGTTTTCTCGGGCAGATCTAATGGATTTAAGGCTAACATCGAGGTCACAGATAGTTGAGCTAAAAATCCTATTATGCTCAATAGTCTTCTTATACTTCTCATCAAATTGGGCATGTTTCATCCCGCAGCAGCAAGCTCTTTAGTTTTGGAGTTCAAGGTTGCCTCTATGTTGGTCAATCTTTCAGCGGAGGTAGCCTCGCGATTGGTTGCAGCAAGAACGGCACTATGGACTTCAGCCCATTTGGCCTTAGTCTTATCAAATTAAATCTTCAGCGAGGCTAATCTTTTGGCTAAGAGTTTCCACTTCTTGCTCGTTTTGCTGCAAACGAGTCTCCAACACAACGGCCTCAGCAGCTTGGCTTCCAATTCTAAGAGACGACCAGCGGTTTACTCCCGCTAGGCCAAAAGTTTATCCCCTACGCAGGTAAGCTCTTCTTGTTCTCTAATCAACCTCTAGAGGCCCTCAGAAGTAAGGAAATCGGCCTACAAAACAAGAAAGGCAAACTCAGGATATTTTTAGTCAAAAATGGAAGAAATAACAAAAGAAGTAAAGAACGTACCGCTGCGGCGTTGTGCATGTCATTGTTCAACAAGCACTCCCCCGAGAGAGCCTGTATCTTTTCCCAATCTTTTTTCTGAAACCAAAGACTTCAGATTGTTAGCAAGTTCTACCGGCCGGGATAGCAAATTGCATTCGGTGGAGACCAAGAGAGTAACTCTCCTCCGCCTTTGCGGATTTTCTGAGGGGGGAGCATACTTTTGCCCCAAATTCCCATGAACTAAGGATTGGGGGAGAAGAACATCCTCTTTCTCGGGCATATGCGGTCGGTGGAGATGATGTAGCAGTTGCCGGTGGAAGAGTTGGTGAAGATGGAGATGAAGCTGATGGTGTTAAAGGGTGAGAAGTAGCTGAGACAGACGCAGTTCTGGTTGCTCATCAACCGAAGATGGCAGGGATCCGGTAATGGGAGTTGGCATTTTCCACCCACTACTAAAAAATTAGGTTTTAGCGACAGACAAATTCTGTAGCTAAACAGAAAAATCTGTCGCTAATCTCATTTAGCAACGGATTAGCAACATATTATCAAAAAATTCTGCTAGCTACGAGCGTTTTAGCAATAGATTAGCGACGACGTTCGTAGCTAATTCTAATTTTTTTTGTTTGTAATGACCATTTCATACTCCCCCTAGAGCACCAAGACATCGTCCTCGGTTGGTGTAATTAACTCAACAGATTGAGCGGTCTGTTCAGTTGAGGAAGGTCGTCGTCTTCTATTTAGAGAAGCTCCCTCCTCGCTAGCTTCTCCATCATTGTCGATCATCGCGGTATCTATGTCTGGTCTGGGCAGAGGGCTCGTTACCACGGCTTCCGGAGATGACTCAGGGACAACATTCTTCGCCCTCTTATTCTTTTTGGTTGCTTGTTCTCCAGCTGAGGACTCCGAGAAGAAGCACTTGCACCAAAATCAGGCCCTGAGACGCATGTCTGTGAAAACATTTTCTGCAGCAGCCTTGCCGTATCAGCAGGATCAGCCAAAACGTCCTCCTCGGGGACGACAACTGAGCCCTGGGGTAGACCTATATTCGACAGGAGAGGAGAATCAGATAACTTTCTCATAAAAAAAAGGTAAGGACATGACGAGTTAAACTTTCCATGATTTTTGGCCTTCCATCCATATATCAGGGACAACTTTTTCCACAAGCAGGTTTCGGGTGTAGTAACATCCAAATTTTTTGAACCCATTGGTCCAAGCCCTCAACCCTAGAGGGAACTCACCAAGTCACTGAGTCGGGTAAAGGAAGAATAGTTAATAATGACAAGAAAAGGATATTTAACAAGAGTAGAAGCAAATCGTATACTTACAAGTGCAGTTCTACAATTCCGGAAAGGAAGGTGCCGAGGCCGAGATAATGTCGCTGGTGGCAACAGAAACAAACCATTCTATCCACCCACGATCGTTATCATCATCCATGCTAGATAGCAATACATAGTGGCCTCGCTTGCTGAAGTTGATCACCCCACCCCCCCCACGGAAGATCTTGGGGGAATAAGGTTCATCACGTGAGCTAAGAATAGTTCCTCCCCTGTTTCCTGGAACAAGCACCAAAGGCAAGCAATTGTCCTTCACACGGAGGGATTCACCTGTGCTAAACACACTTGGTAGCGGAGGCAAAACTCCTCAATGACGAAGTCAAGCTTTCCACTTAGAGAAAATATCCCCAAAGTGAAGAGATAGGTATAAACGTACGTAAAACCCTCCTTGGGTAAGGTTACTTGCTCCTCCAGGTCAGGAGCGATAATGTTTAAATCCTGGCAACGACAATCTTCCTTCATAGTAGGAATGCTGGTAGGACGGATGAAAGAAGGATATCTGCTAACGGCCCATGTACGAGGGCTAACAGAAGGAAATTTCTCTTTGAAGTATTTTGTTGTGACAAGACTTCTAGGGATGATGGTGCTCACAGTTGGAGGAGCAGCGTCCTCGTCTTTATTTTTGTTCTTTGAGGAACTAATTATCTTTGAAGAAGAAGCCATTTTATGTTATGGAAGAAGGAAAAGCTTCTCTCATTTGAAAAGAGTAAAAGAAAGGTTGAAGAATAGAATACAAGTTGAATGAAGAGAGTTTGAGAGAGTTTGGATATGGAGTATGAATGAAGGAGGTTGATGCATATAAGTAAAGGTTTAAGCAGCTAAATTTGTGGCCATGATTACCTCGATAACCGGCAAAAGTTATACTGAATCGTGGGATGACGCGTGTTCGGGGCATTAAATGCAAAGAAACGTGCATCTACTCAACCGTCAGAAGCTTTTCAGAGGGGATCAGAGAAATTCCCGCCAAAAAGAATGTTTCTACCAACTTTTCGGTGACACAAAGTTATGTCACTGGAAAGCACGGGGACTATCTGTATAGGGTAAAGTATGTTATGCTAAGTGGTTGCATAAGAGAGTGACACGTGGAGTTGAAGGTAGAAGATAGTTAAAACCGAAATAATTGTTCCATTTGCACCAGAAATACTTGTTCAGGTTGTTTATCCAGTAGGTGTCTTGACTGTCCCTCGTTACTACTCCATCGAGGTTAGTCTTGATACTTACTGGGTACCGCTGTGGTGTACTCATGCTACGCTTTCTGTACATTTTTGTGCAGATCCAGGTATTTTGGAGTTGGTTGATCAATAGCTAGCTATTCAGGTTTTGTTGTGGAAACTCAAGGTAAACCTGCCGTCGCATTCACAAGCCTCGGAGTCACCTTCTGATATTGTATATATACTGTTTATTTCTATTCCGAAACAGTCGTATTTAGAGATTTTTCTAGCAAACTCAGTATAACTTATGACTTGTACTATCATTTTTGGGATTGTTGGCTTGTATGGAAATTTCCATATCGAAATTCATAGTTGTTGGTAAAATTTTGCTATTAATTCAGCAAGTGTTAGGCTTACCTAGTCTTAAAGACTAGGTGCCGTCACGACATCCTATGGAGGGAAATTGGGGTCGTGACATCCCCTTCCTAAATTATGTATAGCATTTGTACTTTTCTGATTTTCTTAAATAAGCACTTGTGAACCCATGTTGAAGTGTGCACTTTAGCTTAGTTGTCAATCAGAGGGGAAGCCAAGATTTCAGCTTTATGAGTTCTAGATTTTAGAACGGCGACGTCCAATACTAACAACTGGGTTCTAAATTTAATATTTTTTCATAATTAATAAATTTCTTAACATAAATGGGTTCAACCGAAATCGTAGCCGGGCTTCTAGCTCCGCCCTTGTGGTTAATTAGTGTGTTTTCAACCTAAAGGTTAGGGTTCAATTTCTACTTTCTCCCTTATAGTTTTTAATTAAACATGCTTACTTTTCTTTATTGTTTCCTTTTCTTAAACATGTTTCTTTTTCTTTATTGCTTCCTTTTCTTTCTTGGTTCTGCCTAAAGTTATTCTTTAAAACAAGCTTTCACTAACATGCAGAATCATGCTTACATAAAAAGATTTACATAATAGGATGGATGAAGAAATTTTTAATAAATTTTAGCTTGCTATATATAACGTAAGATATTTAAAACGGTAAGTAATAATTTTATTATTGATAGTTTTCAAAGTATAAAAGCTTGACGAGGAAAAATAATGCTAATATTGATTAGAGTTTGCTCGTCAACTTGGGTAATCGTAAAAAAAAATTATATTGTCAAGTCATATATTTATAAAGAAATTAGTGCGCTCATGCTCTTAACATCCTGGATATGTCTCTTGGATATGCAGCCTGCAGATCTTGGCAAACTTTAGCAGTTCTCTGAAGAGAATTTTACCTTCCTGCATACTATATGAAACCTTATTACCCTCCCTACTCAAGTTTCAATTTAATTATATGGGCATATACAATTTACCAATTATATATATTTTAGGAATCAAAAATTTATTAAGTTCGATTTGAGGTGCGATTCATCGTTTCAAAGTTGTTATGCTTGATTTGAGGCCTCGAGTAGGTCCGTGATATATTATGAGACTTATGGGAATGTTCGGGCGTGGTCCCGAGGGGCTCAAGCATGTTTTGGATCGAATTCAGATCATTTTCCTTCATTTTGGTATTTCTGGTTTTGCTGAGCATCTGGTTTCATTATTTGCGATCACATAGAGTGATCTGATGGCTGGGAAAAGTTGTTCATCGCGTTCGTGAGTCCTCAGACGCGTTTGCGTAGGTTGCTGCAGTTTGAGCAACGTGTTCGCGCAAGTGTGCACGCTTTCGCGTATTTATTTGGTCTAAGCAGAGGCTGCTTCCCTTCGCGTTCACGGTCTTGTTTCAGCAATCGCTTGGTTTGTGAGCCTTTTGTACCACGTTCGGTAGCTTTATACGCGATCACATAGGGTATTTTCAAGGGTAGTGCTTTTCCTTCTTCGCAATCACGATTCATTAATTTGCGCAGTGATTATAAAGTACTCTATGTCGGATGTTTCGGGCATTTTTACATATTTGGAATTAGGGAGCTCGGATTGAAGCGATTTTGAGGCGATTTTCACCATATGCATTGGGGTAAGTTTTTCTACTCGCTTTTGATTTTATTTCATGAATCTATCTTTATTTTTGGCATTTGATTGACGATTTCAAGAGAGAAATTGGGTTTTTTTGCCTAAAGTTTCATAGAGTGAATTTTTGAGTTTTGAACATGAATTTGGAGTCGAATTTGAGTGAAACTAGTATGGTTGGACTCGTAATTGAAAGGGTTGTCGAATTATATAAGTTTTGTCGGGTTCTGAGGCACGGGCCTTGGTTTGACTTTTTGATTGACTTTGGGCTTAGATTGAAGATTCGACCTTTTATCATTTGGAATTGTTTCCTTAGGCATTATTTGATGTATTTGAGTTGCTTTTGGCTAGTTTCGAGCCGTTCGGAGGTTGGTACAGGCGGGATGGCATCTGTGGAGTATCGTTTGGCTTGCTCGATATTGGATTTGGCTTGTTCGAGGTAAGTAACACTTCTAATATTTGTGCTAAGGGTATGAACCCCTAAACATGTGTTATGTGTTTGGTGTTGAGGTGACGCACGTGCTCGGTGACGGGCATGTGGGCATGCACCGTGTGAATTGTAACGCATTTATTTCTATGGTACTATGTAGTTACCTAATCTTATTTGTAACTGTGAAATCTCTACGTGCTAGAGTAATTGAGATGCGATCCATGTTAGAAATCATGCTTAGGCCATATGCTGGTATTGTTGGGACCCACAGAGGTCGTGTTACATGTTGAATTAATTGCTTAATTTAAAATTTATACTCGGTCACAACTATTATTTGCATATCATACAGTTTCGTTGTCCCATATTCATACATCATATCATTAGTGTTTGGGCTGATAATCATGATTCTTGTGAGCCCGATAGACTAGAGAAATTGATGACTGAGTGAGGCCCGAGGGCTTGTTATGAGTGATGTATATGAGATCGGGCTTCATGCCGTAGCAGACTTTATTGATTCATGCCAGGATTTGGCTTATTATAGCGCTTGGGCTGGATTGGCTTCTCCGAAGTCTGCACATCCACAGTGGGTGCAATTTCTACGGATTTTTGGGCTGGATCTGCTGTGGATTCATCTGCCTTGGGCTGGATTTGCCCTATACAGTACTTAGTGACTGATTGTGCTAAGTATTGAGCATGGTGAGAGAGAATACGAGGCAGCGAGATTGATTACTCTGAGAGTGTGAGTACATGAGTTCATAACTTAGGTGCATTACATGTGACATGCGTACTTGAGATACAGGCATAGAGATGCATTTCCTCATGCTATCGGTTTCGGTGACATTCATGATTTCACTTGCATATTGACATATAGGTATAGAGTTGTATTTTCCTCATGCTATCTGAAGATGAAACATCTTAATTATTGTTGAAAGATTTTTGGGGAAAATTACAGTTTTCAAATATACTCATATCTATGTTTATTTAGTAAAAAGAACTGAGTTTTACTGACATCTTTGAAAAACATGCATGTTTCCCGTACCAGTGAACTAGTTGAGCGTCGTACCTCTGAATTATTTCCTGTATCATTGTTATTATGTTGTTATGAACTGTTGTTGGCTATTGATGTTGGACCCCGATCCTTATTCCAGCTCGTCGCTACTTTCAACATAAGGTTAGGTTTGTTATTTATTGAGTACACGGGGTCAGTTGTACTCATACTAAACTTCTGCACCTTGCGTGCAAATATTGGATGTTGATGTTGCTGTGTACAACGGGAGCTAGATCTGAAGATGTAAATGCGTTCCAGTTATGGCTATCACTTGTCCTTGGTAGCATTAGATTCGAATTTTGTTCATTTACATTTCAAACAGATGTTGTAGATATTTCAGTTCAGTCTTGTTAAAAAAATCTAAATCTTAGAAGCTCATGATTTGTACTACCAGTCCTTGGGAAATTCTTTGTATAAAAGCAGTTGTATTATTATTTCTTCTCTTAATAAATCTCATTAAATTGGATAGTTGTTAATTGGCTTACCAGCGGGTTGGGTTAGGTGCCATCACGACTAGTTGGATTTTGGATCGTGACAAGTTGGTATCAGAGCTCTAGGTTCATAGGTTCTACGAATCATGAGCAAGTGTCGAGTAGAGTCTTGCGGATTGGTATGAAGACGTCGATATCTATCTTTGAGAGGCTACATGGCATTTAGGATAAACTTTCCATCTTTTTTTCCTTATCGTGCGACACTGATTCAACTTGAAGCATAACTCTTTGAATCCTTCCACGCATTCGTGTGCACATGTGAGCACTCGGTATCAGCTGTACCTCGACAGCTTGTGAATTCAGTGGATGAGGTGCGAGATGTGATTTCTGTGTGCTTATGATGGGCCAGTCTGGAGGATGTGAGGCCGGGTTTTGACTGTAGCTCGAGCACATGGATTTTGCTTGTGTGAGCATGTGCTTTTGGACGAGATGTTTTTATTAGCAGAATTTGTGGCTCGATGAATGGTTGGATGACCATATGATGAGTATGGTGTGACTACACGATGTGTTCAGATGGTTTGAATGTAACAGGAAGAGTTTGCTTGAGATTTGAAAAGGACTATTGGGTGCTTGATTTCTATCTGATGTGATGTATAGTCTCGAGTTATGAGTGTGTTGAAAGATATTTTTCATGTTGTTTAATTGTGGAACGAAGTAGATTTTCATGTCTTGTTGTGAGTTCAGACTCAGGAAGATTAAGTGATGGGGCATTAGTTGTGGCTGTGAAAGGTTATAGAGAGATATCAGTTCGAAGATAAGAAGATGGGTTATCACCTGCGGGGTAATCTACGAATGTGTGATCCTTATGATGTTGTGTGGAGGCTTTCTTTTCTACCAATGGGGTATATTTGTGCGATTTGAGTTTGGGTCGGTTGTAATAGTTGACCTGATCATCACGTGGATATATGCGAGCTTATTAGATGATTTGAGGTACTATATGGTTTGTGTTATGTGAGCTTATGAAGGATTTAGTTGAATCTTCCTGCGGTATTATGGTAGTAATAAAGTATGGGTATTGTGAATTATCGAGTGTTTTGATCTATGGATTTGAGCTAAGTGGGGGAGTCTGCTATTACCAATTTGATTGCATGGTTATGTGTTGTGCTAGTTTCGGTTTGAGGCATACTTGTGGATCAGATGTGACTTGCAGAGGTTGAGATCGAGGATAACTCGAGTAAAGGAATTTCTGGATACGGGTTATGTTACACTTTGTGGGTATATGGGAATCATGGGATGATTGAGTTGTTATTCGTGAAGGATGTAGTGTGCGTCGAGTAGAAAATTGCTCAGTTGCTTAAAGGTGTGGATTACTTTTTTGGGTGTTGTCGTGCTAATGGGGCATAGGTCGTTCGGCCGGTTTGGTCGGTGCAATTGAGATTTGAGAAAAGTGGATGACTCTCGAGAAGGTTCTAATATATTCAAGATTTATATATAGAATTAAGAATTTTGCGGATTTGTATATGGCTAGAATATGAGATTTAAGTTGGATGGTGTCGAGACTTATGGCATTTCTATATCATTATGGATTTCAGCATCAGGAAGGTGAAGGAAACGACTTTAGATTCACAAAAGGTCTCTTTAGGTTGGGTGTTTCGGTTGTGATACTTTTGGGGTGCTTAAGAGGGAATGCAACGACTTATGGGCCTTAGACAGTGTGGTTTTATTCTAAGATCTTGAAGGGTGAGTTTTGGTTGAGGATCATAGTATTATGGCGAGGAGGAGTGTCAACTTAAAGGCAATTCAGAAGAAACTCGGAGGAAACAGGACAACTTGGTAGTAGGTTGGATCAGTATGGTAATGGTATGCTCGGTTTTTTTGGTTCTTCTGATGAGGTGATGCGTTACGAGTGTTTTGTGGCAATACTCTTGGGTTTGGCAATCTGCATGGCTTGGTTGAGTTAGTGGGATTCATTTCTGATGGCTTGGTTCCGTGTTAATGGGTTTCAAAGAGTTTTGATGGTTTCTACCACGGTTTGAGATGGATATTTCCTACCGACATGAGAAGCATGTTGCGTATCGTGATTTTCTCCCGGATGGGATCAATGAAAGGTTTCTGACTGATTGGGCATGTGTTTTGCTGGTGACTCAGAGTTGATTATGAGATTCTCATACTTTTCATATGATGGCATCATAGATTCGGTACGTTGTGTGGGATTAAGATTTGTGTGTGCAAGGTCACGAGTTAGTTTGGAAGGGAAGGTCATGAATTCTTAGACAACATGGACGGTTTCAGATGTCTAGATGAATGCTATTACTACTTGGTAATTCCTGAGAAGGGTGCGCATTTCAGAAGGCGCCCTGTGTTTTGACTTACAGATGCTTCATTGGTATTGTGGTACTCGCCTGGTTGATCGACTACTGATATTCAGATTTTGCTATGTGGCACGGAAGAATTATAGAAGTATTCCTCGTGGGATGATCATGCATGAGAGATGTGTTAGACATTCGCGTGGTGGATTTGGGATGAGATATGGTGATTCATGTGTTCTATGGATTTGGAGACTGAGAGAGTTCTCAAAAACATATTGTTTCGGGGTTATGTACTATGAAGATGTGGCCAAAGCTGGCCAGATGTTAGTATATGTTATGGCTAGGTCATTGTAGACTTTCAGAGGATTATTTATCTAATTGTGGACAACCAGAGTTGATTTGGGGGCCCATTGGTAGGCCCAATGAGGATGTGTATTCTACACTGGATCGGATGGTTTGACTTCGTACTGCTATCATTGAGGGATGGGCCATTCGATTAGAATTGATCTCACTCGTATATGGTATGTTCTATGAGTTACTCTTCTATGCTACGAGGAGTTGTGATTGGTTGGTTATATGCACACATGGTGCGGTTCTATTTGGGCCTTATAGCGGGATTAGAGCGAGATGGGTATTAGGGTGTTGAGTGATTGATTGCGCATTGGTTATGTTCTTTCCATATTGTGGTATTGTGTTATTTGTTTCTCCGTGGTTATGGTCATGTACCTTGGGTACTTGCTGTCGAATTACACGCGGTTGTTGATTTTGGGCATGGTGGCTTAAGGTGTTTCATATGGACCAGTGTTTGGATGGGGCAGGCACTGCAGGGGAATGTTGAGATATAATCCTTTGTGTTAGATTCGTGTGTTATGGTTCTACGGTGGGTGATGGATTCTTAGCATTGTGTTATGGTGGTACTTGTTGAGCTTGTGGGACAGTTCTCTCATTTGAGTCATTTTCTATATTTGAGTACACTTGAATTGTTGAATATTGGTGCAAAAATTGCACGATTTATGTTTTAAGGTTGTATTGGTGTGGCATGTCAGTAGGGCGGCTGTATTTGATAAGTTGAGGTCGTCGGACCTAGAATGGGTGCTATCGGATCTGATTGAGATACATTTGGAAGGATAATATCGGAAGTCGGCTTAGAAATTAGCTATAGTTTTTGTCGAAGGAGGGAGAGTTCCATGACTTGTTGGTCGGATAAGTGGTTACGAGTTTTTGCATGCTTCTTTCATCATCGGCAGTGTACAAAAGGTTTAAAATGGGTTTTTGTTCGATATGAGGTTTATTACCAGCATTGGTTTGTATTTAGCAGCTATTGTGGTCAGAGGTTATTGCTGTGAGCATCTGAGTTATGTGGTATAGTATGTAATTGCATCTTGGGCTTTGGTTATGGCTTGATACAGTGTGTAGATGCGAGATTCAGATCTTGTAAGGAATTCCGGATGTTGGAAATTGGGTTCTAAGGCTTACAGACTAAGGTTAAAGTAATGATCTTCAGTTATAACGTGTTTTCTGGCTTACATAGATAGGGGGTGACGTGGGATCACCCCCGGGTATGTGCATGGTAAGGTTACATGGTGGTTTGATAGCTTGAGAACAAATATCGGCACGTTCAAGGATGAACTTATGTTTAAGTGGGGGAGGAAGTAACAACCCGACTGTCATTCTGAGAATTTGCACTTTGCTCGGTAGTTTGAGGGCATCAGTAGCTCCGTATGATGTATTATGACTTGTGTGAATCGTCAGTTTTGGTTTTCAGGTTATTCAGAATCGATTTGGAAGAAGGAATTTCATGATTGAAGCTTTAAGTTGGAAGAGTTAACCAAGTTTGACTTTTGTATATTTTCTCACGTAACAGAGTTTTGATGGTTCTGATAGGTCCACAGGGTGATTTTGGACTCCGGCGTATGTCCAGACTTGCATTTGGATATTTCTAGAAGGTATCGGCGTGAATTGGCCAAAAGTTGGAATATTGAAGGTTTGAAAAGTTCATAAGTTGGACCGGGAGTTGACTTTGATGATATCGGATTCAGATTGTGGTTCTGGGAATTTGAATAGCTTCATTATGTCATTTGGGACATGTGTGTAACTTTTGAGCTCATTCCTGCTTGATTTAATATGTTTCGGCTCGAGTTTTGGAAGTTGAAAGTTTAAAAGTTCATTAAGTTCAATTTAAGGTGCTATTCGTCGTTTCGATATTGTTATGCGTGATTTAAGGCCTCAAGTAGATCCGTTTATGTTATGGGACTTGTGGGAATGTTCAGATGTGGTCCCGAGGGGCTCGGGTGTGTTTTGGATTGAATTCAGATCATTTTCCTTCATTTTGGCATTTCTGGTTCTGCTAAGCATCTGGTTTCCTTATTCGTGATCGCGTAGAGTTGTTTGATGGTTGGGGAAAAGTTGTTCATCGTGTTCACGAGTCTTCATACACGTTCGCGCAGGTTGCTGCAGTTTGTGCAACGCGTTCGTGCAAGTGTGTACACTTTCGCGTGGTGATTTGGACTAAGCTGTGCAGAGGCTGTCTCTTCGCGTTCGCGGTCTTGTTTCAGCAATCGCGTAGTTTGCGAGCTTTGTGTACCGCGTTCTCGTGGCTCTATACGTAATCGCGGTAGGGTATTTTCTAGGGTAGTGTTTTTCCTTTTTTGTGATCACGAGGGTATTTCCGTGATCGCGATTCATTGATTTGTCCAGTGATTATAATGTACTCTATTTTTGAAGTTTCAGCCATTTTTACATATTTGGAGCTATGGAGCTCGGATTGAAGCGATTTTCACCATGGGGTAAGTGTTCTCTACTCGGGTTTGATTTTGTTTCATGAATCTATCTTCATTTTTGGCATTTGATTGAGGATTTCAAGAGAGAAATTGGGGAGTTTTGTCTAAAGTTTCATAGAGTGAATTTTTGAGTTTTGAACATCGATTTGGATTCGGATTTGAGTGAAACTAATTTGGTTGGACCCGTAATTGAATGGGTTGTTGGATTTTATAAGTTTTGTCGAGTTCCGAGGTGCGAGCCCGGATTTGACATTTTGGTTGACTTCGGGCTTTGATTGAAGATTTAGCCTTTATCATTTGAAATTGTTTCCTTAGGCATTATTTCATGTATTTGAGTTGCTTTTGGCTAGTTTCGAGCCATTCGAAGGTCGGTACGCACGGGATGGCATCTGTGGAGTATCGTTTCGGTTGCTTGGTATTGGATTTAGCTTGTTCGAGGTAAGTAACACTTCTAAACTTAGTGTTGAGGGTATGAACCCCTGAATATGTGTTATGTGTTTGGTGTTGAGGTGATGCACATGCTAGGTGACGGGCGTGTGAGCGTGCACTGTGTGAATTGCGACTCAGTTATTTCTGTGGTACTGTGTAGTTACCTAATCTTATCTGTAACCGTGAAATTTCTACATGCTAGAGTAATTGAGTTGTGATCCATGCTAGATATCATGCTTAGGCCACATGCTTGTACTATTGGGACACACAAGGGTCGTGTTACATGTTGAATTAATTGCTTAATTTGAAATTTGTACTCCGTCACATCTATTGTTTGCATATCATATCTCAGTTTCCGTTGTCCTATATTCATACTTCATATCATCAGTGTTTGGGCTAATTATCATGATTCTTGTGAGCCCGATAGACTAGAGAGATTGATGACTGAGTGAGGCCGAGGGCCTGTTATGAGTGATATTTATGGGATCGGGCTGCACGCCGCAACATGCTTTATTGATTCATGCCAAGATTTGGCTTATTATAGTGCTTGGGGTGGATCGGCCCCTCCGGAGTTTGCATATCCACAATGGGCGCAATTGCTATGGAGTTTTGGGCTGGATCTGCCCTGGATTAATTTGCATTGGTCTAGATCTCCCCTGGATTTATTTATGCTTGGGTAGGATCTGCCATGTACAGTACTGAGTGACTGAGTGTGCTGAGTATTGAGCATGGTGAGTGAGAATATGAGATAGTGAGATTGAGTACTCTAAGAGTGTGAGTACATGAGTTCATAACTTAGGTGCATTGCATGTGACGTGCGTACTTGACCTACAGGCATAGAGATGCATTTCCTCATGCTACCCGGTTTTGGTGACATTCATGATTTCATTTGAATATTGCCATGTAGGTATAGAGTTGTACTTTCCTCATGCTATCTGAAGATGAAACATCTTAATTATTGTTGAAAGATTTTTGGGGAAAAATAAAGTTTTCATATATACTCATATCTATGGTTATTTGGTGAAAAGAACTGAGTTTTATTGGCATCTTTGAAAAACATGCCTATTTTCCCATAACTGTGAATGAGTTGAGCGTCGTACCTTTGAATTATTTCTTGTATCATTTGTATTATGTTGTTATGAACTGTTGTTGGCTATTGGTGTTAGACTCTGACCCTTGTTCCAGCTCGTCACTACTTTCAACCTAAGGTTAGGTTTGTTACTTATTGAGTACATGAGGTCGGTTGTACTCATAGTACACTTCTGCACCTTGCGTGCAGATGTTGGTTGTTGCTGCGTACAATGGGAGCTGGATCTAAAGATGTACTTGCATTCAAGTTATGGATATCGCTTGTTCTTTGTAGCATTTGATTCGTAATTCTATTCATTTACATTTCAAACAAATGTTGTAATTATTTCAGTTCAGTCTTGTAAAAAAATCTAAATCTTAGAAGCTCATGATTTATACTACCAGTCCTTCAGAAATTCTTTGTATAAAAGCAGTTGTATTATCATTTCTTCTCTTAATAAATCTCATTAAATTGGATAGTTGTTAATTGGCTTACCTAGCGGGTTAAATTAGGTGCCATTATGACTAGTTGGATTTTGGGTCATGACAGGTTGTTCTTATTACTGGCCTCAAATGTTTTACTGAGGTAACTGACTTTGGTTACACAACTAAGTATGATAATAAAATAATGAGGAGTTATTTTTCGAACAAGGAAAAAGTTGAGAAGTCGTACTTGAAACAAATTATAACCAGCCGTAGTTGGGTGAATGATGAGGATGCAGTCAAGCTGTGTATTCTCTATCTGATAGAGTTCTTCCTCTGTCCCTCAGAGAAAAATAATGGTTTTATTGACCACTTTAGGTTCTATTTGGTGGACTCGGGGCAGTATGCGAATGTCGCATGGGGTATCGAAGCTTATACACAATTGCTTCAGTCTGTTAGGCATAAGCTAAACCCTTCTTTACATTTTTATCTCCTTCGAGGTTTTCCACTTGCTATGCAAATCTGGTTATATGAGTGATGCTCTACATTCAATACAAATATAGCTACAGGGGTTGGTAATTCGATTCCCCGCATACTTAACTGGACAACAACAAAGGACAAGATATGAATTTCTGCAAAGGAAGAGAGGATGATCAAACTATCATGGATTAAGGTAAATATTTTTTATTTTTGTATAAGGTATTTTAACATACTGACATAATTAACACACCAAATCTACATGTTTATGGTACAGTAAAAATATAACTATATATTATCCACAAATATTATACATATGATGACTATCTCCCCTATATTTTTATTTCATTTAATTCACCAACTTGATTGAAACCCTAGAAGAGATTTCTAGTTAACTTTGCCAGATAAAGTTGAATACATCCTTGAAGAAGTTGAAACACAGGCCGAGCATCCGACCAATGCTCCATCTTCATCTGGCAATAAGCAATCAATGGGAATAGATGACAAGAAAGATATTCTGAAACAACTAAAAAAATAAGAAAATATGTTGATAAGGTAACAACCGATGATATACCTACCTGGTTTCTGTAATTTATTTTATGCAAATTATTTATTTAACTCTTTCTATTTTTATACTTAGGTCGGTTCAGACCTTGGATTGTTTAAGAAAGAGGTATACCTAATTCTTGATTTTTAGGCTTCTTTATATGTATGTAATCCTCTTATTGTCAGATACATTATAAGCATTTTTGGTTCTTTAGGTTCTTGAAAAACTAAGTAGCATTCTAGTGCAAGTCTGTCTTGCAGGCAATAAAGTCTCAACATGATACTAACATTGATGCTAAGGTTTCATTCAAATTATATTCATTAACGAAAATATCTTTTACCTTGTTTATATTTATATTACCATTCATAAAGGATATAGCCTCAGAAATTCTGCTTGTAATTTAGTGGCAGTTCTGAAAAAAATAACGAGCATTACAAAGCAAAAAACATACAACAGTACCACGACAATAGTGCAAAACAAGTGTTGGGCAGCAGCAGTAAAACATGTATTGTTCAATTTTAACAATATTTGATGACATGTCTTACCTAGGTTAAACATATTACTAAAGTATCAATAAATAATCTACATTATAGATCCAATTGTTGTATAACATACAGGACACATGTCTGATATTCAAAAAGAGGAGAAAGTTCCTATATCATGTCCGGTAGGTGTTGGCTTATCTTCCCAGTTTCAAAAGGCATTGAACAAAGATACTTCTAGTAGGATTTTGTATATTTTTTCTACATAATTCACAATACATATTACATTTAAGCTACAGGACAGAATTTCAACAAATTAACTACAATTAACAACAATTT
This sequence comes from Nicotiana obtusifolia, assembly GCA_002018475.1. Taxonomy (NCBI): domain Eukaryota; kingdom Viridiplantae; phylum Streptophyta; class Magnoliopsida; order Solanales; family Solanaceae; genus Nicotiana; species Nicotiana obtusifolia. The sequence goes on from MCJB01049908.1 coordinate 225,835, forward strand.
ATCTACATTTTTTTGTTGTTTATTATAAATGATCTACAATTTCCTTTCAATGTACACATTTGTTATCACAGAGAAGGAAAGTATGCATGTGCACTCTCTACATCAAGATGCAAATGTTGCAAGACAAGGAGACCATTTCGATGTGAAAAGAAGACTATGCATTTGCAATCTCCAGTTCATGAAGCAAATGTTTCCAACAAGGAGAGGATTGCAACGAAGATTTCAATGGTATCAATTAGTACAATATAACTGTAGAAGAAAACAACAACTTTCATATAATTTAAAGCTTTCCTAACATTTTTGATGCAAGCAACGTACGATGTTATTATTTTATTTTTAACTTTGTAGGTGAACTGGTCGACTTCATCAACGTAGATTATTCAGACAATGATTCCAAGTTTGAAAAAAGAGCAATAACACTTGATGATTTTGAGCTGTCCGAGAACTTCTCACAGATAGTTAAGTTCGGCGAGGTTAATAAAGATGAAACAAACCATGTGCAGCAAGGAAGAACAAGGGTTCCTAGAAAGCATCATAGATTCCCCTCTCTCCCTTATTTCAGTTCTGGTGGAAGCACTTCTGTTGGCCTTCCTCCAATATTCAACATCAAGCATCTATTTACTGGGGTAATTGGCAAAGATGTTGATCCTGCTTTGTTGAAAGAATTAAATAAGTGGTTATATTTAGGTACCAACACTATTTCAAAGAGGTTAGATTCTACACTTTTTTCATATTATCCGGTGCATAAAATTTATGGATTTCAAATTGCAGTTACATTTTAATTGTACATGCTATGTCTTTATATAGGAAGAAGACGCCTTATACTATAAAAGATAACCAGCTCAACATGTGATTTGATCTTGGAGTGGAGAAAGTTGATAAAAGGGATTGATTTTATACTTTGGCACATCAGGGGAAAATCCTGAACAACACGGTATACTCATACCCCGGCAGAATTTAATGTTAAGTTGAAGTATTCTATTATTTTAGATATCTGTAGATTATTTGTTAAAATATTGTAGTTAATTTGTATGCTGCAGTGAGAAGTAATATAATTTTTTTTGCAGCACATTGATGTTATTTTATACTACTTGAGGAAGAGATAAAAGTATGGTACTGAAAAAAATACGGAACCACTGGCTGCATGTTCAAGACTAGAATAGAACAAATTTATGAAAGGTACAGTAAGGCCTCTGCCGATAGGAGGGTTGGTGTTGTCAAACCCCAGGAAGTCGTATAAGAATATATATTTAGGTACCGATTACTTAAAAATGTTGCATGGGACAAAGTTAATTTTGTGATGATGCCCATAAACATTGTTGAGTAATATTATTGGTTGTTGGTTGTGCTTGACTGTGACGACCCGGTAAATCGTCTCATGGATTACTGCTCCGTCTTCCCCAATATCTATATCATTATGCCTTGTTATCAGTGTGTTAGGTAATTTAATTGAGTAAGTTGCATTCGGAGTGAAATCAGTAAGAAATGAGACACTTAATCTCTTTCAAGGAGGCTTAAGTTGTAAAAGACAACTGTATGTTGACTTATGAGTTAGAAGGCTCGGATGTGAATTTCGATGATTCGGTTAGTTTCAGGAGAGGATTTATGACTTAGGAGAGTGATCGAAATTAGTTTTGGAGGTTCCGTGTAGAATAAGGCTTGAATTGGTGAAGTTAGAATTTTGGCGATTTCCGGTTGATAGGCAAGATTTTGATCCGAGGGTCGGAATGGAATTCCGAAAGTTGCTGTAGCTTCGATATGTGATTTATGACTTGTGTGCAAAATTTCAGGTCATTCGGACGTGGTTGGGTCGGGTTTAGACCAAAAGAGCGATTTAGAAGATTTTGAGATTCTTAGGCTTGAATCCGATGCGAATTTGATGTTATGATGTTGATTTGAACGTTCTGAAGGTTGGAACAAGTTTAAATAAAGTTATGGGATATGTTGGCATGTTTAGTTGAGGTTCCGGAGGCCTCGGGTGAGTTTTGGGTGGTTAAACGGACTAATGCATCGTTGGAAAGGAAAGTAGCAGAAAAACCAGGTGTCGAGAATGCGGTTCGCATTTCACATATGTGGACCGCATATCTCTCAAAGAGATCGCATACCAGGACAGGAAGCTGAACAAATGAAATGTCAAGAATGCGGTCGAAATGCGAACCGCAAACCTGAAATGCGGACCGCATATTTGACCGTGGGGATCGCAAACTGAGACAGAAAATTTGACAAAAATCTACGTCGAGAATGCGACGAGAATGCGATCGCAAAACATGAAATGCGAACCGCAAACTGGAAATGCGAACCGCATTTCACCATGCTGGGATCGCAAATTGAGACAGGAACTTGGGGCGAGGTTTGCGACCGAATTGCGAACCGCATACTTGTTATGCGACAGGTATGCGATCGCATATCGATCCGGACGGGGGTGTTTCCAGCTCAATTTTTGATACATTATAAATAGAGATTAGTGCCCATTTGCTGTGCAAGAACCCATTTCCCGTTACCCACGAAGAGAAACACCTCCAAACACCCTAAAATCACCACAAATCAACCTCAAAACAATATCTAAAGGAGATTTTCTTGAATAAACTCTTAAAGGGAGGAGTTTTGGTCTCCTTAAACGTACTTGGGGCCATAGAACTCGGATTGAAGCAAGTTTTGAGGAAATTCTTGGCGGCTTTTTAAGGGAAACATCGGGGTAAGTATTCCTAACTCAATTTCGAAAGATTTACCTAAGATTATAGTTGTTTTTAGTACTTTTACTGGTGTAGTTAAGTTGGGAAAAATTGTGGAAGACCCTAAGCTTGTATTTTTAAGACTTAGAGGTCGAGCCGATGTCGGAATTTAATAAATTTTATATGGTTGAACTCGTGAGGAGATAAGGAACCCGTTGGAGTGATAATTTCTGAATTTTGAGAAGTGGGCCCGGGGCTCGGGTTTTGCTAATTTCGGGATTTCCTAGTAAGTTTGATTATTTTCACTTGGGCTTTGTCCCCATAGCATAATGTGACGTAATTATTCTGAATTTGAATAGATTCGACGCACGTGGAGGCCAATTCAAAGGGCAAAGGCGTCGCGGGCTAAGGATTTAGCCGGTTTGAGGTGAGTAATGATTGTAAATGATGCTTTGAAGGTTTGAAACCCCGGATTGCACATCGTACTGCTATATTGAAGTAAGGCACACGCTCGATGATGAGCGTGGGGTCGTTTACTACTGGGGATTGTGACTTGGTCCATCCCGATTGATGATTTTTTTTTACTACCTATTTGATTGGAACTGATTTGATAATATAAAGATTTGGGCTTCCAGCCATATTTGGGCTTCGTGCCGGTTATGTAAACGTTTCGGGGATATTTGTTAATGATTTGAATCATTATTTGAACTCAGTTTTGAAAACCAAATGATGTTTTCAAATGATTTTGAAATGGATTGGGTGGCACGCCACCACGAGATATGATATAGCGCTTGGGCCATAAGAAGCCCCTCCCGGAGTCTGAACCACCCACAGTGAGTGCAGCGTACCCATTATGATAATTGCAGTTGGTAACAATGACAGCTGTAGGTTACAGTTGGTAACAATGACAACTGATAACCGGGGATGGGTAGATGATACAGTTGGTAACAATGACAACTGTAGGTTACGGTTGGTAACAATGACAACCGGTAACCAGAGATAATACAGTTGGTAACAATGACAACTGTAGGTTACAGTTGGTAACAATGACAACTGGTAACTGGAGTTTGAAAGATTTTACTATTTTAAATAATATTGCCCGAGGGGCGTGTTTTTAGATGACTCTGAGCCCGAGGGGCAGTTTTAAAGTGCTTTCTTTTACTTCACATTATTTACTTGAAGGATGCACATGTTTTACCTGTTGAAAGGAGTTTCTACTTGAATTTACACTGGTTTACTATTTCACTAATGTTTCATTTCTTCAATATGGATTGCCTTGTGCATTATGTGTTTTCTTACTTTCAGTCATTATTTATGTGTATTATTCACTGAGTTGGAAATACTCACATTACTCCCTGCACATGTGTGCAGATTCAGGCGTTAACGGTTCCGCTCCGAGGCATTGACTACTACTGCCAGGGTGGTGATTCGGAGGTTACGAGGTAGCTGTCGACGTCCGCAGCCCCGTATCTCTTTTATTTTGTTGTTTCCACTTTCTTCAAACAATTGTGCCAAAGATATTGTAATAGTTATTTTGTTATTAGGATTTCATTAGTGGCTCATGACTTTGTGACACCCCGATCTGAGGACTGTTGTCGGGATGGTTTACTATATTTTTTCGCAAATTACTGTTATTTAACCATACATATATTGTTTTCGTATTATTTAACTGTTTGAGCGAAGTTTAGTTGGTTTGGCTAGCCTTGTCTTCATGAGAGGCGCCATCACGACTGGGTTGGGATTTTGGGTCGTGACAAATTTCTTCAATCATAGGGCTTTTAGGATTATTATCCTTAATATTGTCCACCTGATTAATTATCTGGGACCTTAACTCTGGATCTTTAATAACCCTGAGAAGCTCTAGTAAATTATCATTGGTCAGGACATTAACTTCTAAGTCCTTGAATGGGAGAATAAATATTAAAAAACTCATTATCTGTGTTATTATTGCAACACCGATCTTGATTCTGTTTGCAGGGTCCACATTCACATTCATTATCTGAAGGAAGGTATTCCTCCTCCTTTAAAGCCCTTAGATCTTCATCAGTTGATGAATCTTCTCTATCACTATTTTCGGGTGAATTATCCCTAGAAGAATTTAACAGAATCTTATATAAAGGGTCTTTAATATTATCATCTAGATCAAGATTCTTAATCTTATCCATAACCTTACAATCTCTAGCATAATGGCCTATTTTGCCACATTTGTAGCATGCATTAGGCGTATTAGATTTTATAAAATCCTTTATATGCTTATAAGCCTTTCTTCTCCTATCCATCTTCTCATATCTCTTATCAGAAGATCCTCTATTCTTCTTTTTATACCTATAAGGTTCTTTCTGGTCTTTCTTATGTCTGTGAGACTTTTTATTCTTACGAATATATATGGCGAATTATTCACATAATTCTCCTAGCTGTTGTCTTTCATTAAGACGATGTTTCTTTATTTCCTAGCTTAATTTAATCTCATTACGTAGAGCTAAGCCTTCTTGTGTGCATACACTAATAAGCTTTCCATATGTATAGCTATTATAATCTATACTCATTGCAGTTCCTCGAAGAGCTTTTCTAACACTTTCAGCAAAGAGTGTTGGGAGTCCATCAATAAATTTAGACTTCTAGTGAAGTGAATGCTATTACACTCTGCTAATTTCATAACCCTAGATAAGAAAACATCCTTATACCATCTAAAATTTGTCAATATATTACATCTATGATCTTGGAGCATGGTCCTTAAAGTCTCACTATTGTCTGACCATCTTCCAGAGAAATGTTCTATAATATTAAGAACTAAGGAATATGCAGCGTTTTGAACATTCTGATCATTTTCTATTTTTACGGCTCCCATAATTTCTGTGCACTGTTTTTCTGTTAAATAATTATCTCACCAGCCTTTTAATTGGCCAGTAAAACCTGCCACTATCATCTCAGCAATGGTTTTCTCAGAATTCTTATTAACCTTGCAGATAGTGATGTACACAAGCATTCTATGTACTTGAGTATTAATCTGACGGTCAGCAAAACCATCTATGTTCCATTTATAAATTTTTGTGCCACTATAGTTCTGGGAATAATGAGTAACATCAGGTTCCTCTATAAGTACATCTTGAGGAGTTGGCCTAGGATAATAAAACATCCTTTGGACCGGTTTATGAGCAAACTTTTCTGAAATTTTATTAATTCCAACAGAGAATTTTACTTTTCTCTCTTCATTAGATAAGTATTCTAAATTTAAAGGACTGATTTTAAATCCTTCAAATTTATTATCTAATAAATTCTCCAGGTCTTCGAGACTCTTTATTTTAAAGTCTTTAACCTCAGATGGTGGTTGGATATTTGCAGTAGCAATTTGCTCTTTATCTTTTGTAGTATTCTTTCTAGATATTTTCTGGACTTCTGTTATTAATCTGTCAAGTCTTTCATTAATTGAAACAATCTATTCACCCAGAATATTAATATATATATATATAT